>CAUZXS010002500.1:52500-80000 GCA_963585895.1 Sepioteuthis lessoniana | reverse complement strand
TGAAATTAAAATGGTGTTATCATTTGCCCCCAACATATCTTTTTATCTGACCTGGAAAGTTATGTCACAATCATCCCCTTGTCGCACCGCCAGCACAGATCTCTGTGACCCTCTTCATCCCCACTTTTCTATCGTCCATCGCTCCCGGTAGGTCTTCAAGGGTATATCCTGTATCGGCGCAGAGATGTTGTAAGTAGGTTCTAGCTGCTCTACATGCCTTTTCTCGTCCCTGCGAAGGGATCCCCTGTAGTATGTCACTTATATTTTCGTCCTTCCTTCTCCGGCAGTGTATCGCATCTCTGGTTTGTCTAACTTGAGTAGTAAGTGGCCGTACAGCTGCTGCTTTGTGGGGTCCTGCCTCCAGGACTTGTTTAATATTGCTCGCAGCATTCTTGTGTAATTGCCGTCAAGCTTTTTCCCCAGCCGTTTAGTAGCGTCCATGTAGTGCATCCATGCAGCAGTATCGACACGACTGCCTCTTGACAAAAACTCTGTTTCCTTCTTCCGGTTAGGGTGACATCCATATGACCGATAGACTATTGATAGCTGTTCATGGCTTTGCTAGTCGCATACATCGATAGCAGCCACGATATACAATGTTATACTACGGAACCACATAGAACCCAAAATTGAGAAGGTACTTAGGAAGAATCAAAATGGCTTTCGGAGAAATAGATCCATGACATCACAAATTTTGACTATCCGTCGAATTCTTCAAGGTGTACGAGCAAAAATACCTAGAGGCAACAATATTATCTGTCGACTTCGCCAAGGCCTTTGACTCCATACACAGGGGAAAGATACAGCAAATATAACTTGCCTACGGCCTACCCAAAGAAACAGTCGCAGCCATAATGATGTTTTATAGAAACATGAAAGTAATGGAGACACAGACTACTTCGACATTATAGGAGGTGGACTGCAAAGAGACGCATTATCCTCATACCTCTTAATCATCTGTCTATGCTACGTGCATAGAACGTCTATTGATAAAATCAAAGACAATGCTTTCAAGCTGACTAAGGAAAGAAGCAGAAGATATCCTGCACATACAATTACGGATGCGGACAACGCCAATGAGAGCGCTTCTGGCAAATGCATCCGCCCAAGCCGAAACCCTGCTACATAGTCTGGAACGAGCAGCTGCGGGCATAGGCCTCTCTGTCGACGCAGACAAGACGGAATACATGTGCTTTAATCAAAGAGGCAATATACCCACACTAAACGGTATTTCTCTGAAACTAGTTGACAAGTTCACCTAGCTTGGAAGCAGTGTCTAATCAATTTATTTGTAGGTAGAGGAAATGCAGGTCTTCGTACAAAATAAAATTTTCTGATCGATTACCAATGCCAAGTTCAGATCGATTGGGACAACACAGAATAGATTCTGTGACACATTCCATATTTTTTTTTGTGTACGTACTGTTCGTTGGGGCCCCTACCGGCCTTGTATCCTTTAGTGCAGCTTGTGTGCAAAGTGCATTAACCCAACTTTAGTGTAGCTTGTGTACGAAGTGCATTAACCCAACAACCCGTATATATATACGTGATAATATGCATATATATATATATATATGTATATACAGAGTAAAGTATATATATATATATATATATATATACGATAATGCATATATATACATGAAAAAGCATATATATACATATATACACAATCATATATATATATATATATATACACTGTCATATATATATATATATATATATATTTATATATTGTCATCCACAGATAGACTGTTTCGTTGTATCACAACTCTTCAGTGTGGCTAGCAACGTAGGACGCTTGAAGCTGGGATCGAAACCCGCCCAACTTTAGTATCAGTCCGCTCGGCCAACAAGCGTACCACGTCAGCTAGGGAATTTTGAGTTAATCATATCTGGTTAATCAGTCTGTTCCCACCGATAATCTGTTATAGGTGTAAACAGACTGATTTCGATGAATGTTGAAGTGGCGCCGAAATTCACGTTTAACCGCTGTAAGCGATTCGTCATTAATTTTGTAACTATCAGAGGCAGACACACGATGTTGTATCGCCCACAGCACCATAGTTTCACGAGAAATAGAAGACAAAATGTTAAAGAAAAAAATGCTAAGACTCCACATCTTGCCAGATATATGTCCCTCTCTTAGGTGCAGGGCCAGTTGACGGAGGCTGTAAGTCTCCCTCAACGAATGTGGCCCAGTCGGCTAGGTCTGCAGAATACCCCGACTGGATATCCTTAGAGGGGTAACTTACACCGACGAATATGGCCCAGTATACACCGACTGCATTTCTGAGAGTCCTGGATATGACACTAAACAATCTGATGGTGAGGTTCCTGTATAATGCTTAAGCTTCGAGAATTGCAGAGTACCCTACCACTTCATTGCTACCGTTCCCAGATCTACTGTCACCCGGAATGGTAGCACCGGATAGGGTCTTATCTATGGATCAAATAGAACTAAACTGTGTACTTATGCTAAATTGAATTGTTTGAAATGGAACTGTTTATATTTATCAAAATGGATTTGTCATTAGGGTAATTTGACCAACCAACTTGTATTGACTTCCTTACTCCTCCCGCACTACTCATCATCCCCCACCGACTCCCTACCTTCATTGAGTCTCTTATGCCACTCAAAAACTGATGCTCAATTCATGCAAGATGGTCGAAAAGCAGTCCGAAGAATTCCATACGTTTCTGTGGCATTTTGTCCAAGTTTAAAACAGAATTTTATTGCATATCATTCTTCTAAAATGTTCTCACGTCCAGATTGCATTTTTGAAATTCACCAGCTGTGACAATCAGGCTTTAGTAGGGTGTATTCCAATTACTGCTGTAGCTGTTCAATTGAAGCTGAAATCATAAAAATTGGTCTATCTTCTCATAAGATGTATAGCAATAAAATAGTGAATTTTCAAGTTTCTACGACAATTTTAAATGTCTGTACAAAAAAGTCTGGAAACTTATTGAAGGCACCACACACACACACACATATATATATATATATATATATATATATAGAGAGAGAGAGAGAGAGATTTCGTTGGGTTTAGTTTTATGGCATATCAAACCGGCTCATTGGCCTAGAGGGTAGAGTGTTCGCCAATGATCCGGGAGACCTGGTTTCAATCCCAAGTCGCGTCATACCAAAGACTTTAAAAATGGTACTTGATACCTCCTTATTTAACACTCAGCCATATAAGGTACGTATCAAGGGTAAAGTGGAGCAATCCAGGGAAAGGAGTAGCGCCATTCCTAACATCTCGGTGTAGTAGCTATTGAAAAGGGAGCCTTCTGGTCGCTCTTGACTACGGTGGCCATCTTTACAAACATCGTTGGTTATTAAAAACTAAATTCTATTCTTATATATTAACTAAATGATTTGTTAACACATTTTTCAGAGACACACAGTGGATGTTGAGACAGCTGCATCCGCTCAAGGATAATATTAACAAGGTGATTGCCGAAATATCATCATGTCCACAGGAGGTGTGTAGCAGAGGATGTTGAGACAGCTACATCCATTGAAGGATTATATCAACAAGGTGATTGCCGAAATTTCATCATGTCCACAGGTACTGTGTATCAGTGGATGTTGAGACAGCTGCATCCGCTCAAGGATAATATCAACAATGTGATTGCCGAAATGTCACCATGCCCTTAGGTGCTGTGAATACGGTGGATGTTGAAACTGGTGCATCCGGTCGAAGATATCAGAATATCACCTTTACCTGTGGACGTGGTTGAATTCGGTGATGGTGGCAGATGCGTACGCCCACAGAACCGGGCTTGGGCCAGTAGCCAATGGGAAGCAGACAGCATAACCAATGGAAAGCAAAGAAGTGAGACGTGGGCGTAACCATAGTTAACGAAAAAGAGGAATTGCCGCAGGTCACGTGAGTCTTGTAGACTTTGTAAGTTCCCGAATTCGGTTAAAGTCAGTTGTTCACAGGCTCTTCCGTCTCCCGACAACTCCTTCGTGTGCGCCAACTCTCTGCGATTGCTTTTCTGCCCCACACAACTATCATCGTCAAAAATAAAAATATAATCTCATATTTTTATATACATACATGTTCCTCGTTGTCAATAACGACACGGTGTACGATACAACAATGATTCTGTTTACAAAGTTTCATTGGTGTGGATTTTGGTGGTAAATAATAACTAATAATATCTGTCTTGATTTTAGATTATTTCACCGGGAAAAAATCCTGGTATCTTTGGTTTTCAAAAATGATCTATTTATGAAAAAGATGTTTGTGGGGAACTTATTCATGGACAATACATTATATATATATATATATATATCAGTTAGTCGACCGTAGTCGAGGGTGACTGGAAAGCTCCCTTTTTGAGATGTGGAGAAGGGGACTTTACCTTTTTCTGTTTTCCTCCACATACCATTGGTCCCTGCATCATAATGCTGAGTGTTAAGCAAGGTGGCATCAAGTACCGTTTTTGGAATCTTTGATATATTTTTATCTGGGATTGAACCCCATTCTCCTGGCCCATTATCGAACACTCTAACCATTGTACCAATGAACAGGAACAATATATAATGTACAGTATTGTCCAGGAATAGGTTCACCTCTAACAATTTATGTGATATATATAAAGGGAAATATTAAACAAAAAAAAAAACGGATTTCATTAGGAAATATTTGTTACCAAATTCTGCTGCATCAAAACTCTGTAACCAACACTATGGCTATGTAACAGTCCAAAAATGAGCACACCCCAATCAATGTGCGTGGATCATTCAATAGATAAGTTAAATTTTGACTGAGGAATTGGTATTTAGAAACAGTTTACAGTTGAGCACCTTTTTCAAGTAAATAAATAGTAACAGATCTTTTCCTATACTGAAAGACTATCAAGCTGAACTTTTTTCACAGGCCGCTGTGCCCAGATCCTTTTCTTTAGCGGAGAGTAATTTTTGCTACAAATAAGTTTCAAACAATGCAGTGTGTATATTAATGGAAAAAAAATTATCTTAAAAAGATTTCCCTCAATTAAATAACCCTAATATATATATATATATATATATATATATATATATATATATGTGTGTGTGTATATATATAAATGTGTGTGAGTGTGTGTGGTTGGATAGCAGTGCTTCATTTAAGCGTGTTTGATTAGATAATAACATTTTGTCTGTATGATTTTTTTAGGATCCTTTCACGTTTACGTAATTTTGGTGATGTCATAAAATTCCTTTTTTAAAAAATAATCTTTACACTTGCAAATAACCCCCGGTGATAGCCTATGAAAAGTCTGAAAACGCTACAGAAAACTTCGGTAAATTCATCTACCATCTCCAAAACTTAATCCAAAACTCTTGTCACGAAACATGAAAGGATCCAAATAAAATTATATAGACAAAATATGAATTTATTATTCAATCAAGCATATATATATATGTGTGTGTGTGTGTGTGTGTGTGTGGTATATATATATATATATATATATATATATATATATATATATATATTGTTACGCCACCATATGCCCAGTGGGCTTGCAGGGTTCCGTTCGTTCCCACCAAGTCCACCAGTTAAAGCTGGACATATTGGTGGGCTGTGGTTTACCAACGCTATTTAATATAGCAGATATCACCAATCCTTCGTTGAACCACATTTTAAAGCCCATAGTTAGGTTATAGGTGAGTTATCAAAATAAACACAGCTAACCGGCCTGCTTTTCCCTTCAAATACAAGGTCTTCAATAAATACAATACTTCGACAATGAAAGAAAACTCTGAACTGCTGTGTTTGAGTCAACAAGATTAAAATAACAATATTCTTTTATTGAATAAAAAGAAAGAAAAAAGAAACAATCCTGGTAAAAGCCAGGAACGAGAAAGTTTTCTTTTAGAGGACGGAAGGTAAAACACAGTTCTAGCAGAGCATGAATTAAAAATCTCAAGTTTATCTTTCGGGAAATATTCACTCTTCTTTTTCTCCTTTATTTTATCAAAGATATTCTTTCCTTCGGTAATTCATCTTTTATTCATACCAGCATGAATATAACGAGAGAAACTTAAATGTACTTCAATTGTATTTTCACTTGCTTGGGATTGAGTAGAGTTTTTCTTTTCTCTTCTTTCTTTCGTTATGGGCCCCCATAACGCGTTGATAGAAAGATGCACGTCTTATTTCTGATAAGACCAAGATTAATGCTTATCTCTTTCCTCGTAGACAAATCTCCAACAAACAGCAACTGGTTATTTTCTGCATTAAAAAAAAAGACCACGTGTTGGCTTTGTGGCTGTTAATTCCTTCGCCCCAATCACGGATACTGTCTGCCTCTCTCCGCTGACACATACATAGTTAATAGTGAGTGAGGTTCTATCATGACTATGTCTTCTAATGCTAATAGGGAGGGTTGAAGAGAAACAGCGTTTCCATTGCCTTCACTTTCCTTTCTTGTGATTACGATAGACGGTTAACGACCCAACGTGTCGCGTCGCCTTTCCCCGCAACCCAGCGAATATATGAAGGTGTGGTATTTCTTCGTCACAATATATATATATATATATATATTGTCATCCACAGAAAGACTGTTTCGTTCTATCAGAACTCTTCAGTGTGGCTAGACACGCAGGACGCTCGAAGCCGGGATCGAAACCCGTCCAACTTTATGTTAGACTAAGTCTCAGACCTCTCGGCCAACAAGCGGACCACGTTGGCTAAGGGAATTTTTAAGGTATTTATTTAGCAACAGCAGCAGCAGCCGTTTGTTTACATTTTTATGCTCTATCGACTACCAGAGTGCTCAATTCTTTCGAAGAGCTTTGCATTAAGCGGCGATCGACAATTCCTTCGCCAGAATGCTCAAAGGTCCGCAAGTGAATTTTTCTTTAGATTATCTATTTTTCTACTTCTACACGTGTTTCTGACGTCTAAAGTCGTCTTTAGTAAGTTAATGATTGATTTTAGTATCCCCTTTGGTTTTTATGACGAGGAGTATTTTGGTAGGGTTGTGGCTCTTTTTAATTAACGGCTTTTGTGTCAGTGAATGTCCAGTTCTAGTTAATTGTCCGTGATAATCTTTGGCCTCAGCAGACTTGTTTATGCTTTATTTTTGCCATTATTTTATTCTGTATTTTTTATTTTTTGTGTGTGTGTAATATAATGGCCGAGGGATTTCGTTTTATATATCTTGCCTTTGGGTTTAGTTAGGCTGAGAACCTTTCGATTCAGCACATGGGTTAGTTACGTGCACACATTGAGCGCAGGTGTTAACGCGCGTGCGGGGAGGATGTGTCGTTTACAAATGTCAAATCTAAAATTCCAGATAGAAAATTGTGACTTGGGGATGTGGGTGACGTCATGCCCCGTAAGCGCGCGCGGAGGATTTGGGGGATTTTAAAGAAAGTCAGTTAGTTGAGAACTAGACTCCGAACGGGAAGGGTTGACTTTCGCTAGCTCTCCGAAGCCAGGCGTGTTGGTGTTGGGGCAGATGGAAAAGCCAGAATAGAAAGATTGGGTATCTCTCTTCCTTATGTGGAAACTTTTAAACTCAAAGGTAATAAAAGGTTTCGTACCTGAACTAAGAAGTCGTTACTTGTTTTTCGTATTTCGGGATTCCTATGTTCTATGTATATATGTTCTGATCATTCTATGTACGTCTCACATATCCGTATCTGGCTATGATACATGTGTATGGCTCCAAGAATATATTGTGTGTTTGTGCGCAAGCGTAACTGTTCGTATCAATGTATGTGTATGTACTTTCGAAGTTTTTGTTTTTCAATTATTACAATTCTTCCCATAAATAATATATATTTGATGTGCTATAAAATCCAACCAATTCTATTCAACATACTTTATTTGCACACAGTTAAACTTTTCCAAGTATTGCTATGTAATACTAATTATTCAATTATAATGTTGAGTGTTAAGCCAGCTGGAGGGAGAGTAATTGGATTCATACCTTTCCCAAGGGTATTAGTGCTGTGTGAAATGCAATCAGTCTCGTCCAGGTTTTGAACTCGTCTCGCCGTGTCCATTTCCTACGACGATAACCATTACACCACGGGTACCTCCCTTTTTCCCTGCTTGGACAGGATATGACAAAAGGTCAATTTTTAAGCGGAGTTTAACTGGTTTCCTTTTCCTAGACAAGTTGCCTCACGAAGGCTGAAGAACACAGTCTGCCCTACTATTTACCCATAGCTGGAGGGAGAATAATTGGATTCATACCTTTCCCAAGGGTATTAGTGATATGTGAAATGCAATCAATCTCGTCCAGGATTTGAACTTCTGTCGCCATGTCCATTTCCTACGACGATAACGACTACACCACGGGCACCTCCCGTATCAGTACAGAGCTGTCGTAGATAGGTTCTAGCTGGTCGCCCAAACTTTGCTCGTTCGTGTGAAGGCTTCCAAATGAGTACATCACTTATGAGTTCATCCTTGCTTAGCCAGCAGTTTCCCGCGTGTCTTGTTCGTCTAACCTAGATGCTTTTCGGGATGGTTTCAACAGTTAAATGGTTTTAAGTATAAAAAAAAGGATACATGGATAAAATTGGCATACAGCTATAAACCAGTAACGAACGACTTAAGACGTCATAGAAATAGTAATTTACAAAGCTCTTTGCCTTGATGAGGCACAATGAGACTCGAACTTACTCGTGTAGGTTTTCTAGTCTAGCGTGCTAACCGTTACACCACCAGAGACGTCATAGAAATACACGTAAAATACTAAAAGTTTGAGACGAGAAAAATCTTTATAACATGTTTATTGGTTCCAGACTTTGTTCCAAATAATCACGTCGTATTTTTCTGTAGTTATCTTCTAGCTTTTGGTCAGTACGTTTCGTTTGAGTCTAGAAAGTGCATTCATACTGTAGTACTTACACAGCTACAGAATGGAAGAAATCCAATGTGTGTGTGTGTGTGTGTGTGTGTGTGTTTCCAAGGTGAAATGATTACGTTATTGTTACAAGAGATCTTCATATATGCTGATTGTTTATCCTCCCTCTCCGTACAATCATTAAGAATCACAATTGATGATAATTACTAATATATTTATTCATTTCGCCATAATCTAAAAATTAATACTTAATAGCATTTACGTTGCAATCAATTGTAACATAATGGCCGAGAGATTTCGTTTTATAAATCTTGCCTTTCGGTTTTGTGCATGGGTTAGTTAGGTGCAACATGAACGCAGGTGTTCACGCGCGCGCGGGGAGGAGGATGTGTCATTCAGAGATGTCAAAAAGAAAAAATCCCAGATAGGGAGATGTGAATGACGTCATGCACAGAAAGCGTGGGCTGAGGATTTTGGCGATTTGAGAAAAGCAGTTAGTTGAGAACGAGAGAGTGGAGTTTTAGCGTCCGAAGAAGAGGGTTGACTTTCGGAGCTGGCCGAGGCCTTGCGGCGGGTGCTGCACGTGATGGAAGGCAGATGGAAAAGTCGTCATAGAAAGATTGTGCCTCTCTCTCTTCCTCATGTCGAAAAACCTTTTAACTCAAAGGTAAGAAAAAGTTTCGTACCTGAAATAAGAAGTCGTTAAGTCTTTCATGTTTCGGGATTCCTATGATATCTATATATGAGTTATCAACATTCTATGTACATTTCACGTATTCATATCTGGATATGCTACCCAATGCTGAAATAATAAAATAAAAATGAAATATTTTTTAGAGGTAAACTGTCTGGGAGAAACTAATCGCAAAGATTTTTATGATGGAACAGGCTGTTTTTTTTCTTTCCCTGAATGAACTGTAAACTAGGGATTGACCTGTACATGGGAGCCTAACAGGGGTACCACGACTCCAGGACACTCATAGGAGAGGTCTTATCTCTCTGCAATGATGCATTTAGCATATTCTACAACTCCAGCTGAGGTGCCCGTGGTGTAATGGTTATCCTCGCTGGAAATGGATTCGGTAACACGAGTTCAAATCCTGGACGAGACAGATTGCATTTCACATAGCACTAATACCTTTGGGAAACATATGAATCCAATTACTCACCCTCCAGCTATGCGTAAATAGTAGGACAGACTAGGTTCTTCAGCCTTGGTTAGGCAACTAGTCCTGGAGAAGGAAAACTCTGAATTCAAACCTGTTAAAATCCGCTTAAAAATTGACCTTGTGTTACATCCTGCCCGGGCGGAGTGGTTGGTAATTATGATATTCTGGAACTCCAGCTGACTGGGCTAGCTTTACTCTAAGTGTGATTTGAAAGCCACAAAGATGAAAATGCAACATATGTTTTATGAGTTCAAACTTAGTCATAACAACCAAATCATACATTCTAAATGGGAAAGTCTATCTGTGTGAATGATGTATAATTGAGCTCAACTGATAATTTTCGTCTTGGTCACAACCAACTACTAACTTTCCTCCCTGAAAGATTCTGTGAGTGCCCATGTGCGTATGTGTGTGTATTGTTAGGTTATGTAGTAACGTAATATGGTAAGTTACAGAGAAAATATAGGTGCCCGTGGTGTAATGGTCATCGTCGTAGGAAATGGACACGGCGACACGAGTTCAAATCCTGGACGAGACTGATTGCATTTCACATAGCACTAATACCCTTGGAAAAGGCATGAATCCAATTATTCTCCCTTCAGCTATGGGTAAATAGTAGGGCAGACTAGGTTCTTCAGCCTTGGTGAGGCAACTAGTCTAGGAGAAGGAATTCAAACCTCTTAGACTCCGCTTAAAAATTGACCTTTGGTCATATCATGCCCAAGCGGGGGGGGTTGGTAAATATGGTTACAGAGAAAATGCAAGGCTAATTTCAGAGGAAAAAAAGAGAAAAGAAAAAAAACGTCGAAAAAAAGGCAGATATAGAGTCTATGGGTGAGGGTAGTTGACCTCTGAGTGACTCAGGCTCTCGTAGTTTTAGGTCAGCCGGTCACGGGTGAGTGACTGCGTTAGTTGTGAATGACTAGAGAAAAGTGGAGGTCCCAAGATCTTGTATGCATGTGTGGAGCCAGTGTAAGCAGATGTTCCTACCGCTGATAACAGGGGGAAGTGAGAGGATGACTCGTTTTGAAGAGTTGCCGGCGAGACATGATAAAAAAAGACACATAGATGAACACAAGCCGCGAAGATGTGAGGTGGCGAAAGTTTTCGAGCCCATTTTTGGAAGTTGGGTTTCGAAGGGAACCTTTCACTAGACGCGAACCAGCAGACAAGCGTGTTAGAAATATAACAGAAAACCAAGAAAAAAATTCAAGGTCCCTGTCTGCCCTCTCTTTCTTACCATAATATGTTGTTTCTCCTTGTCTAGCTTACGCGGTCGACTCAGTTTCCATACTCTCTTTCTTTCTTCCGATGACTACAAATTGTAGTATTAGATAAACCTTTAGGCACTTAAACAGAGTTCTTTGCGTTCGTCAACCTTTACCTCAGTACGAATGTATAGTCGGTGCCGTAATAGTACATTGTTTAATGTTTGTTTAAATTTGTCTGAAGTTGTTTCGTTTATTTGGACACATATGTAGACGCCTGTTTGGTTTATTGAAATTATTTCAAACGCCCATTACTGCATTCTTAAAAGTGTTTTGAAACAGAGTTTTTTGTTTTCTGGTAATTTAATAATACTTCTGTGTAAGGATACTCTGTTTTTTAGGGTTTGAGTAGATCGAATGTATACGTTTTTACACGTAACATTTGATTACATAGAATGCGTTTTTTTAATTACAGCTTAAATTTTTATTCATTAAGAATGTTGTTTTGACTTTTCGAAGGTATTGAGTTTTCCTTCTATAACTATATTATATACTCCACATCTTTTATTAATGTATTTTGAGACTCCGTCTATTGTGTGTTTGTGAATGTAGTAGAGGTGGGAATGTCTTTTAAATTCTTTGGTTGTCACTGGCTTTTGATGATTTTTGTAGTGTCTAGTATGTTTTTTAATTTTGTAATTGTTTTTAAGCTGCTCGAGATTTTTAAAATTATTTTGGTGAATATTTCTGGATTGGTTGAATTGTACTTTGAGACGTATGCTACGCTTTCGTCGTTGCAATGTTGTTCTGTTTATGGTGTTTTTCAACTAATTCGAAATAGTTATTCATTAGTGTTCATGTATACCCCCTCTGGGTTGACATACTAATGCCTCCGGCAACTCTTTCTTATATCTTATTTTTCGATATTTATCTTTCGATAAATCTGCCGCCTAGATATCGACTTTCTCTCTTTCTCTCTTTTTCTCTTTCTCTCTCTCTATGTATATATTAATATATATGTGGGTGTGTATGTGTGATTGTGTGAACAGATTGATTGATTGAGGGATTTATTGATTTTAACGGCATTGTTCACGTTATTCCTAAAAGTTAGGGAATCACGTACCTATTTTCTTTTTATTTGTGTTGTTTATTAAAACTTGTATGATTGGGTTTTATGGTATATCAACCATTGTTGGTTATCTGATGCCGAATCCTCTTTATACATATGTATTAAATGTATAGGATTTGGTTTGGTTGGGTTTTATGGCATGTCAACCATTGTAGATTATTTAATGCCAAATCCTCTTTATACATAAAATCTAAAGGAATTCATTTGACTGGCTTTTATGGCATATCAACCATTGTTGTTTATTTAATGCCGATTTTTCTTTATACATATATATTAAATGTATAGGATTCGGTATGGTTAGGTTTTATGTCATTTCAACCATTGTACGTTATTTAATGCCAAATACTCGTTATACATATGTATTGAATATATAGGATTAGGTATGGTTCTGTTTTATGGCATATCAACCATTATAGGTTATTTTATACCGAATCGTCTTTATACATATATATTAAATATAAATAATTTGGTTTGGTAGGGTTTTCTGGCAAATAAACCCTTGTATGTTATATAATGTCGAATGCTCTTTATTCATATATATTAGATATATGGGATTGGTTTGGTTACGTTTTTATCGTACCAACCATTGTAGGTTATTTAATGCAGAATTGTCTTTATATATGAATATATATATATATATATATATATATAAGATAAAAATGATATGATTTGTTTTATAGCATATAAACTATTGTAGGTTACGTTATGTCAAATCCTCGTTTTACACATATGCTAAATATCTATGTATGGTTTGTAAACACATTTTGTTGATAACATTATTGAACGAGCCAGATTTTTTCTTTCTTTTTATATATAAATCCTAATGTCACATAAGTATATATACATATATATATTTCTTTAAGAAAAAAACAAAACCAGTCAAATTAGGATTATAAAATTTTTTCCATCCATTTTTTTTACCCATAAGATCATGTTAATTTTTTTCGTGTTTTTGATTCATATCAAAAACAAATAACAAGATGGAAATAAATTTATAATCCTAATGTGACCGGTTTTGCTTTTTCTCAAAAAAAATGATTGCTCTCTAATGTCAGTTACAAGGGCTCTTTACCAGGAAAATTTAAATGTTTTTTGTCCTGATGGAATTACTCCCAACTCCGTTTAACTGGACCGAATAATACACACACACACACATACATACATACATACATACATACATATATATATATATATATATATATATATATATATATATATTAGATTTTAAATATTTAATGCAATGGAGGTTTGTCAGGGACTTTGGGTTTCATGAAGTTTTACAAACAACAATTACACTGGTTTACAAAGAAATTGAGGCAAGCACAAAAATACCCGTTTTTACCTAATTTGAGGGTGCTGAATTCAAATTTGAAATCCGTTTTTACTCATCACCTCTAGTCTTTTTAGATATACATAGAGTGCATTTTGTGCCTATAAGGTACATAAAGGCGTATATGAATTCTAATATTATGAGACATGGCTTATTTTTAAATTATTATGCACTAAATGTAAGTGATAGCATTACATTACATATATATATATATATATATAGTTATATATCAAGACGGATTTTGACAGTTAAGGCAGCAGGTCTCAATCCACACTCAGTCATTGGAAGAGGTTGTCTCTCAGGCGGCGCAGGAGGTTGGTGTCCCTCAACTATCGTGTTACACATCTTTTGGGTTACTAAATATTAGTATTACATTTTCAAATGCACATTTAGTTTTACTTTGTTATATTTTCAGATTCTCCAATGGCTTCAAGCACGTCAAAATGTCAAGAATGCCTCAACAAGGCCAATTCTTTCTCCTGTGTGGGGACTTCACAACAGTTGCACAGCGTCGAACCATCACTTCCCTCCTCAGAACCGCTTACTTTCACTATTTTGACTTTAAAATTGGTGATCAGGTCAAGTCTTGGGCTCAACACATCTGTTGTAAACCCTGCTACAATGGACTAACTGCATGGTTCAATGGCAAGAAAGCGGCTTTCAACTTTGCAGTCCCGATGGTTTAGAGAGAGCCGCGAAACCACGCAGATGATTGTTATTTTTGTTTAACTAATATAACTGGTTTCAATGCATCTTCAAGGAAAAAGATCAAATATCCCAACCTTCGATCTGCTATGAGATCCGCCCCCCATTCAGATGATCTTCCTGTACCCACACCTCCAGTAAATAAGGATCTTCCTTCCTCATCAGATGAAGAAATGCCTTCAAGGAAGAATTCTGCCGAGTCAATATCTTTGGAAGATATTGAGTCTACATATTCAGGAACAAGTGGTAATGAGCCACACTGGATCACGCAAGAAGAGCTGAATGATCTTGCTCGTGATTTGTATCTGTCAAAACAGCAGTCAGAGCTTTTGGCTTCTCGGCTTAAACAGTGGAACTTACTCCAGGAAGATGTAAGATCATTAGTTTCAGGAATCGGAACAAATAAAGTCATTGGTCTTCTGATGGGTATGCAAGCGGGCTTCACAAGGTACTGTTGTTTTCTCTGTCTCTGGGATAGTTTAGCTGTATCCCAGCATTACAAGCAGAAAGACTTGAGGTCTTGAAGTACTTTTGTTCCTAGCGAACACAGCCTCAAGGAGAATCCTCTGGTGGACATGAATAAGGTGCTTCTTCCTCCTCTTCACATGAAGCTTGGTTTGATGAAGAATTTCGTGAAGGCGCTGCACAAAAATCGTGCTGCCTTCCAACACTTGTCTACTGTGTTCCCAGGTCTTAGTTCTGCTAAGCTCAAAGAGGGCATCTTTGTTTGACCTCAGATCCGAGAAGTGCTGAAGGATACTGATTTTGATGTACTTCTTAACTTAAAGGGACTGAGAGAATGGGAAGCATTCAAGTCAGTCTATAGTGGCTTCCTTGGTAACACACACGTACCACATTACCAAGCCTGTATTGAGAAGTTGCTAAAGTCTTACGAGGATATGGGGTGCCGAATGTCACTCAAGATTCATTTTCTCCATTTCCACCTCAACTTCTTCCCGCCAAACCTTGGAGCAGTGAGTGATGAGCATGGAGAAAGATTCCACCAAGACATTACAAAGATGGAGAGCAACTATCAAAGCAAATGGAACCCCGGCATGGTGGGAATCTTCTGCTGGATGCTCTTGCGTGACATCCCGGAGGCAAAATACACCAGATCTTCTAAGAAAACACACTTTTGACTGTCTGTGGTACTATGAATTGTGTAATTGTGTCATCCAAGTATATTGTTTCCATCAGTGTTCTTTATCTATCCTGTTTTATCTGTTATAAGCTGCTGCAACTCTTGAAATATACACATATATTCTCTGTTTATACCAAAATGAGACTATTTAAAAGCCAGAAAACTAGAGGTATTCACATTGTTGCCTCAGACCAAAAATTTATTTTTGTAAACCAGTGTTATCAGGCAGGTAACGAAAGGAAATCAAGAAATCCAAAAAGTCGAAAAATACAACCAGAAACCGTTGGAATTGTGAACAAATCTTGATGTGTGCTTGTGGGGTTTGTGTGCGTTATATTGCCAATTACTGCGTTTGGACGTAAATGTGGTGTTTAGTATGTGTGTGTATGAAGATACATACCTAGCGCGATAAATTTGAGGTTGTCTTCCGGGGTAGATGAATGCAGTTATGTCACGGGGTTTGCTGCAGGACGGCCATTAAAACATTATTGATTTGTTTTTTTTATATACTTGTGAGCATATTTTGTACTGGTGATTTTAACTAAGGAACAAAACATCATCGTTGCATTTCGAAAAAATAAAGTTAGGACTTGTAAGCGTAAATAGGCGAGTGTAGTATATAGTAGGACAGTACCACACTAAATATCATGGTGGAGGGATATGAAATAATATATAATATATATATATATATTATATATATATATATATATATATATATATTATATAAAAGCGGCATACGAATAAGTTTCCAGACTTTTTTCGTATGGGCATTTTATTGATAGTTACACACATGAAACTCTAGTCCCCTTCTTAGTAATCTCCTCCGGCTGCAATGCGCTTGTTGTACCGTTCCACTAACTTCTGTAAGGCCCCATGGAAGTCCTCTTGTGTGAGCGTGTCAATGACCTTCGTCACAGCCTCTTTCATCTCCTTCATTGTCTCATAACGAGAGCCTTTGAGCTTAGGGGATAACCAAAAGTCACAAGGTGCAAGGTCTCGAATATAGTGAGGCTGAGGAACTGTCTTGATTACCATCTTGGTCAAATAGTCTGTGACAAGGATGGAGTTGTGGACTGGTGTATTGTCCTGGTGGAAATGCTACTGACCCGATTTGAAGTGTGCTGGCCTCTTCCCTAGGAATCTCTTCCTCAACTCCCTTAAAACCTCAACATAGTAACCCAAACCCTAACCCTTTGGCTAATCAACTCTGTATATATTGACTTCCTTACTCCTCCCACACATCTCATTATCCCTCACAGACTCCCTGCCTTCGTTGAATCTGTTCTGCCACTCAAAAACTGATGCTCGATTCATGCAAGATTGTCAAAAAGTAGTCTGAAGCATTCCGTAGGTTTCTGTGTCATTTTTCCCAAGTTTAAAACACAATTTTATTGCATATTGTTTTTCTAAAGTGTCGGATTGCATTTTTGAAATTCACCAGCTGTGACAATCAGGCTTTAGTAGAGTGTATTTTAATTCTTGCTTTAGCTGTTGATTTGAACCTGAAATCATATAAATTGATCAGTCATCTCATAACATGTATAGCAATAACATACTGAATTTTCACGGGTCTACGACCAATTTATATTCCTGTACAAATAAGTCTGGAAACTTTTTGGAAGCACCACGTATATTACTGCAAAGAAAATAAGTTGTTAAAAGAGAATTTAAACGTGTTTTATTTTTAATAAAATCAGCCAATATTTTCATTTAACATCACCTCCCTTGTACTCAGTCCCTCTTTCTTGTATATTTGTCTCTGTCTCAGTTTCTCTGTTTCTCTCTCTCTCTATCTCTCTCTTTTTTTCTCTCTCCCTCTCTGCTTTTCTCTCTTTCTCTCTGCTGTGACCCCTACCGAATCATATGGGTCAATAGAATGCATCCATTGCATCTCTGCAGTGGTGTAAGATCTCCTTCTACAACGAGCGTCTTTGATATGACACAACCATTTTGAACTTAAGGTAATATAGGTACCCCTTCATTGGTAATACCTCGAATTAATTCTTTAAACAAATAATTTATAGAAATTAGAATTATCTATTTTCGAAATACTTGAGAACTTACCATTGAATATCTCAAAGCCTTGAAATGCCATAAAACCCAACCAAATCCTATATATTTATTATATATGAATAAAGATAATTTGGCATTAAATAACCTACAATGGTTGATACGCCATAAAACCCAATCAAACCAAATCATATGTATTTATTATATATGAATAAAGAGAATTTGGCATTAAATAACCTACAATGGTTGATATGCCATAAAACCCAATCAAACCAAATCCTATGTATTTATTATATATGAATAAAGGGGATTTGGCATTAAATAACCTACAATGGTTGATATGCCATAAAACCCAATCAAACCAAATCCTATGTATTTATTATATATGAATAAAGGGGATTTGGCATTAAATAACCTACAATGGTTGATACGCCATTAAACCCAACCAAACCAAATCCTATATATTTATTATATATGTATAAAGAGGATTTGGCATTAAATAGCCTAGAATGGTTGATATGCCATAAAACCCAACCAAACCAAATCATATATATTTGATATGTATATATAAAGAAGATTTGGAATTAGATAACCAATAATGGTGGATATGCCATAAAAACCAAACTAACTAAATCATGTATATTTAATATGTATGAAGAGGATTTGGCATTAAATAACCTATAATGGTTGGTAAGCCATAAAGCACAACCAAACCAAATCATATATATTTAATACATATGAATAAAAAAGGATTTGGCATTAAATAACCTACAATGGTTGATACGCCATAAAGCCAAACCAAACCAAATAATGTATATTTGATATATATGTATAAAGAGGATTTGGCATTAAATAACCTACAAGGTTTGATATGCCGTAAAACCCAACAAAAATAACAGTGAGCCACAATATTTGCATCGGTTTAGCAAACAAAAATCTAAACTAAGATGGCCTTAGATCCCAACGGCAATGTTTTCATATATTTAATATTTTAAAAACTTATTAGGCCATGCACAAATTTTTGTATGAGTCTTTAATCTTGAACACTGTTTCACATTTTAAAAGAACTTTACTCGTATTTCCATCATGAATTTAAGTAGAAAAAGATCAACGATTCAAATCCAGCAAGAAACGATGCAGTTGAATTCATAATGCACACACTTCCTTGATTGCATTGGTTTTGTTTTGTTTTATGGCATATCAACCTTTGTAGGCTATTTAATGCCAAATCCTCTTTATGCATATATATTAAATAAATAGGATTTGGTTTGCTTGGGATTTATGGCATATCAGCCATCGTAGGTTATCAATACCAAATCCAGTTTTATACATATAAAAAGTTCTATTTCAAACAATTCAGTTCAGCATAAGTACGCAATATAAATTTCAAAAGCAGTTCTATTTCAAACAATCCACTTCAGCGTAAATACTCTGGTTCAGTGTCCAAAACAGTTCTATTTCAAAAATTCTTTTTTTATCATAAGTAAAGTTTTAATATCAAAACACTGTTATGTAACATATTGACCTCCGACCCGGCCGAGCTGTCAAATAAGAAAGGCATCTGTGTAAATAACAGGTGAATCCGGTCGAAGATATCAGGGGATAACCTTGACTAAAGATGGGTTGAGTTGGGTGCCGATGTGACGCCCACAAGAAGTAGGTGAATGTCAAACAATGATATAACCCGGTGCGACTGGAAGTTCAGTTAGCTGGAGTCCAAGTTGGAGAGATAAGATGCAAGCATGAGACCCAGCTCCAGACTGAGGGCTTGCGGCCCTCAGGGCCCCCGGTTGAGCAGCCCAGGAGAACGAGAAAGAAGTGCTGCTATAGCCAGAAGACCTGGGGGTCAATATGTTGCAGTTTTGTTCAGTCTCCAACTCACCTCTCACATACTGAATCCATAACCCTTTCGCAACCCTTTCGAATAAAGTGAAAGGTATATTTTTCTAAAGAACTGTGTTTCGCTCGTCATTTTTGTGTTGACTTTGTTTCCGCATGTATATGTGTATATGTATTACACGAATAGATGGTTGTGACTATGCTACAGTTATATTTCAAACAATTCAGTTTAGCATACAAAATAATTTTGCAATGACCTACGCTATATATCAATTTAAATGTACTTAAGGAGATTGTATCTCTGAAAACCACAATATATACGTCGGTTTAACCTCAAGTACTCTATCAAGAAGACTTACAATGCACCTTTCTGATAGAAGTTATAAGCTTACCAAAAACATAGGAATTATTAGAACATCAAAATAACAAGCAAAAACTATCAATGCCAAATCCAGTTCTGTACATATAAAAAGTTCTGTTTCAAACAATTCAGTTTAGCATAAATACTCAGGTTCAGTGTCAAAAACAGTTCTATTTCAAACAATTCTTTTTTTATCCTTAGTAAACTGTTTTAAAATCAAAACACAGTTATATTTCAAACAATTCAGTTTAGCATGCAAAATAATTCTATTTCAAACAATTTAGTTTTGCCTAATTACACAGCTTAGTTCTATTTGACCCAGAGATAGTACTTTATCAGGTATTACCACTTCAGGCCAAAGTGGACCTGGGAGCGATGGCAATGAAGGGGAACTCCGCATTCCCCAAAGCAGCAGCATTACTGGACCTTCACCATCAGATTGCTTAGTGTCATATCCTGGGCTCTCGTTGGGGCGGGGTCTTACTCATCTGCAGAGAAGCCATTGGTGTATTCTACAGTCATAGCCGACTGGGCAAACACTTCCTTGAGTTTTCTCACTATCCACCTATGTTCCCTGTCTATCTTTTGTACTTCATCCTTTTATCAAATAGAATGTAATTCAGAGCGGGGTGGGGGGGATATTTCATAATATATATTTACTCAGACATTGGTCGGATGTGACTCGATGTAAATTGTCAAGCGGAGAACGACTTGTGTAAATTAAGAGTTTTTCTTCTCCTAGACTGGTGGCCATCCCAATATCCGATAAAGAACTCACATCTTTCCCAAGTAAAGTGACACGCTGACAGTCTCGTGTGACTTTAGAATACACTTCGCTGATTCCATTTCATACGCTAATAACCGTTCCGTTAAGTACGCTTCTATTTCAGCTGTTTCGAACAAGTTCTTGTTTCCCGTTATTGAACCACTTACATCATAATGTTCCTTCTCCTAGACTGGTGGCCCTCCCAATATCCGATGAAGAACTCACATATTTCCCAAGTAAATTGACACGCTGACAGTCTCGTCTGGCTTTAGAATACACTTCGCCGAATCCATTTGTTATGCTGATAACCGTTCCGCTAAATACGCATCTATTTCAGCTGTTTCGAACGAGTTTTTGTTTCCCGTTATTGATACGCGACCTCAATTTGAACCACTTGCATCATAATGTTCCTTCTCCTTTATTTGGACATCACCCATTTATCTAATTCAACACAAAATTCTGCTGCTGTTCCTCCCTGTCTCTCTGTCTCTCTCTGTTTCTTTCCATCTGGAATTCTTTTAGTCTCACCTGGTCCAGACACCAACCATCCTTCGACACGACTATTCTTCTAACGTTCACGGACAAATTTCTCTTTATCTAAACAGCTGGTCGTGTCAAGTTACTTTAAGCCGTTTGCGGCAGAGATCATCTTTTCCAGACGGCGGGCTTTCTTAACTTTCAGTTGGAATGAAGGTTGCTAACATAACTACGTTAAGACGCGAATAGATAAAGAAATAGAACACAAACAGAGAACCACAGACATAGATAGATAGATAGATAGATAGATAGTCACGAGTAGACAAAAAACAGAGATATTGACAGAATGAATGAGGAGATTAGGTAGTGACTGAGATTAGATAGATAGATAGATAGATAGATAGATAGTCACGAATAAACAAAAAAGAAACAGAGATATTGACAGAGTAAATGATATGAAGAGACTAAGTATGATAGATATAAAGATAGATATGCAATGAACGTGATAGATAGATAGATAGATAGATAGATAGTCAGGAATAGACAAAAAAACAGACTTCTTGACAGAGTGAATAAGGAGACTAAGGTAGATAGATATATAGGTATGAAGTGACTGAGATAGATAGATAGATAGATAGATAGATAGGTTGGTTGGTTGGTTGGTTGGTTGTCAATAGTATATCAAGCTATATATATATATATATATAGATTAACATTTAAAAACCCAGAAAGCTTGATATGCTACTGACAACCAACCAACCAATCTATCTATCTATCTATCTATCTATCTATCTCAGTCACTTCATATCTATATGTGGAAAGGTATGAATCCAAGTATTCTCCCTCCAGCTATGGGTAAATAGTTGGACAGACTGGCTTCTTCAGCCTTGGTGAGACAACTATTCCAGGAGAAAGAAAACTCTGAATTCAAACCTGTTAAACTCCGCTTATAAATTGACCTTGTGTCGTATCTTGCCTGAGCGGAGGGGTTGGTATATATATATATATATATATATATATATATATATATATATGATTTGTTAGCGAATAGTTTAGACTTAGATAACTAGATATGGCCTTGAGGATAGAGTGTCCCCGAAAGGCCCGAGAGACCGAGGTTCCATCCTAGGTCGAGTCATACCAAAGACTCACAAAATGGTACTTGATACCTCCTTGCTTAACACTCAGCATTATAAGCTACGTATCAAGGGCAAAGTCAAGTAATTCATGAAAAGGAGTTGCGTCTTTCCCTACGCCTTGGTGTTGTAGCTAATGAAAAAGAACCCTTCGAGTCACCCACTTTATACACACAAACATATATATATATATATATATGTATTTATATATGTATTTATATATATATATATATATATATATAAACGATGATAAATGGATATAGTTGAATAAATAGAAAGATAAGAACTGACGGGAAAAGATATTTCCTGTCAAATTTGAACTAATTGGAATTATAGATAAGAAAGTATTTAGATGCATCTCGTGTGTATGGCGATCCTGAAAAGTTATGATACAACGAAACAGTTTGTCTGTTGATGACAATATATGCTTCCTACTGTTGACTGTTGACTCGAATGAAGAATTGTCGGTTGCCACATACGCGTAAATTCAATGCTCTTCTCATGAACTGAACACTCCGGTAGCCGATAAACGTATATGAATATATACCAAACAAATTCCTTCGCTTACGCCAAGATGACAATAGGGGTAAGGTATCTGACTGACGAAAAATTAGCTGGGTTTTGATTCCAGCTTGAAGCATCTAATGTGTTTCGCCACACTGAAGCGTTGTGATACAAAGAAACAGTCTGTCTGTAGATGACGATATATATATATATATATATATATATATATGTGTGTGTGTGTGTGTGTGTGTGTGTGTGAATTGACTTACACATATAGATAGACAGACAGATAGATAGATAGATAGATATTAACAGACTGAGATATATATATCTATAGATATAAGAGAGAGAGAGAGAGAGAGAGAGAGAGAGAGAGAGAGAGAGAGATGGATATGAATACATTGATAGATTGATTATGAACAGGCTGAGATAGATAGATAGTTAGATAGATAGATAAATATTAACAGAGAGATAGATCTAGAGGGACAAAGACATAGAGCGAGAGAAAGAGAAAGAGAAAGAGAAAGAAGGAGAAAGAGAGTGAAGGAAATGGATCTGAATAGACCAAGATAAATGAATATTAACACAGGGAAATAGATAGATAGATAGATAGATAGATATTAACAGAATGAGATATATAGATCTATAGATATAAGAGATAGAAAGAGTGTGTGTGTGTGTGTGTGTGTGAGAGAGAGAGAGAGAGAGAGATAGAGAAAGAGAGAGAGAGAGATGGATATGAAAACATTGGTAGATTGATTATGAACAGTCTGAGATAGATAGATAGATATTAAGGTAGAAAATATAATTAAAACTTTAAATATACTGCTTATCTCGCAGGCCATTAGAGCAAATATCGGTCCTGTCAATGAAAAACGTCAATATTAGAATCACCGATAATATATATATATATATATATATATATATATATATATATATATATATATATATAAGTCATTGATGTAATTTCAATATGATTTGCATAATTATTTGAAAGATTATTTATTAGTTTATATATGAAAAGAAGATCATTTTCTTATCTATAATGAAACTAAGAATTGAATCAGCAGGTAGATATATCCGAACAGACAGTTGGTTGGTTGGCTTTTTAAGGCCTATCAACCCTTGTGGGCTTTTTTTAAAGCCAAACCCGGCTTATTTATATATATTGGTCTAATGAGTAGAGTGTTCATCAATGGCCCGGGAGACCAGGTCGAACTATACAAAAGATACAAAAAATGGTACTTGACACCCCCTTGCTTAACACTCAGATTTATAAGGTATGTATCAAAGGTCAAGGGGAGCAATCCAAGGAAAGGAGTAGCTATTGAAAAGGGAGCCTTCTGGTCACCCTCGACTACAATCGCCAACTTTACTTTTATTTCTACCAATGAATCCTTGTCACAGACTATTTGACCAAGATAAGCATTTAAACAGTTCTTCACCGTCCCTATAGTCAAGACCTTGCTCTCTGTGACTTTTGCTTATTCCCTAAGCTCAGAGGCTGTCGTTATGAGATAATTGAGGAGATGAAATAGGCTGTGACGAAGGTCATTGACACGCTCACACAAGAATTTGTCGGAACGGTGCAACAAGTGCATTGCAGCCGGAGGAGATTACTTCGAAGGGGACTATAGTTTCATGTGTGGACTATCAATTGGAGTGCCCATACGAAAAATGGCTTGAAACATTTAATGATCCTCGTAAATCGTTTCAAGTATTCTAATCTAACGCTTATAATTCTATTGAACATTATTCCTTACTTTGCACACAGTGAAATGGTTTCAAGTTTAGCTATTTGACACTTATAATACAATTTGATATTTATCCCGAGTAAAAGACTGAACAGGTACTACCACCCTTCACAGAGTTGACCTGGGATTTAAGTTAATAAAGAAATTGTCTACATTCCCCTTAAAACAAAATTGAAGTCTCTCTCTCACATGCAATTAAATGTCGTAGCCAGAACATTAAACGGTTTCAAAGTTTCTTCCAAACAGCGGTCATGTCGATACTGCTATATGGATGCACTACATGGACGCTAACTAAACGGATGGAATAAAAGCTTGACGGCAACTACACAAGGATGCTGCGGGCAAATTTTGAACAAGTCCTGGAGGCAACACCCCACAAAGCACCAGGTGTAGGGCCACCTACCTCCCATCACGAAAACTATCAAAGTTAGACGAACCAGGCTGGAGAAGCAAGGACGAGCTCATAAGTGATGCTCCCCAGTGGACCCCCTCACATGGCCGAGCAAAGGCAGGGCGACTAGCTCGAACCTTCATACAGCAGCTCTGTGAGGATACGGGATGTAGCCCTGAAGACCAGCCAGAGGCAATGAACGATAGGGAGGAGTGGCGAGAGAGGGTCAGGGATATCCGTGCCTGTGGTACGACATGATGATGATGATGATTGTCATCTAACGCTAATAATTATACGGAACTTTACTCATTTCTTTGCAAACAGTTCATTGGTTTCAATTATATCAATGTAATACTAATAATTCAATTTAACATTATTGATTTGTTTGCTCATAGTTAAATAGTTTCAAGGGTAGAAACAATGAAGAAATAGTTCACATGGGGCCATAGGTAGGAGCCTAAAAAGAACTACCGCGATGGGTCAGTGCGGACTTGGAGGTAATGGCAGTGAAAGCGTTCTCAAAATTCTCCTTAGCTCGAGGACTGGAACCTTACCATCTGATGGATTAGTGTCATATCCAGGGTTCTAACCCTTCGGTAGATATGCGGTCGGCATATTCTTTAACCTCAAGCAACTTAGCGGTCAACAAACGGATAAACAGGAACACACACACACACACAAACACACACACACACACACACACACACACACACATATATATATATATATATATATATATATATATATATATATATATATATATATTTCTCTGTCTTTCTTTAACACGTTATTGATCTCTTTTTTCTCTTTCTCTCTCGCTCATTCTCAACCTGTTCATATCTATCTATCTATCTATCTATCTATCTCATTCAGCTTATTTCTTTATCTCTCTTAAGCAGGCTATTAGTCTCTTTCTCTTTCTCTTTCTCTTTTTCTGTCTCACACATTTTCAGCCCGTTCATATCTATATATATGTCTATCTATCTATGGAAGACTATCAATCTTTTTCTCCATTTCATTCTCTTTATCTCCTTCTCTCAACCAGTTCAGTTTGTTAATATCTATCTATCTATCTATCTATCTATCTATCTATCTATCTATCTATCTATCTCAGTCTATTCATTATCTATCTATCTATCTAACTCAGTCTTTTCATTATCTATCTATCTATCTATCTATCTATCTATCTATCTATCTATCTCAGTCTTTTCATTATCTATCTATCTATCTATGTATCTATCTATCTATTTATCTATCTATCTCAGTCTTTTCATTATCTATCTATCTATCTATCTATCTATCTATCTATCTATCTATCTATCTCAGTCTTTTCATTATCTATCTATTTATCTATCTATCTCAGTCTTTTCATTATCTATCTATCTATCTATCTATCTATCTATCTATCAAAATGCCTTAATCATCCATTGTTGCTATACGCCGTCCATCAATCTCTGTAATCTATTGATCAAAACAATAAACATGAAATGCCTACCCCCATTCACTTAAAGACCAGCTACCGATCCCAAATAGCTCCAAATGAGATTTTGATTGGTGGAATTCTACGTTTACATTCACATCTTAACGAAATGGAATGCGACCGTTTGAGTTTGGTAATGACTGAGTCGCCTACTGTCCCTGACTCTCACTCCTCATCCTGCGTCTCTTTTCTCTCCTTCCGAATTGCTTTCTTCCTCCCACCTCTTCTCGGAGCTCTGGTTTTAACTAAACCTTGCTTAGTACGTCACAAGACTTGCAAGCGTTTTGATTGATAAAGTGATAGACCAAATATGGTGAAACCCTCACCGATCACTCATTGAAAATTAGCTCACAGAAATCTTTTATCATATTTACCAACCCCTCCGCTCGGGCAGGATATGACACAAGGTCAGAAATCTTTTATATAAGCTCGAGCTACTTAACTAAAAATGAAGACATGAATATATATATATACGAGGATCATTAAATAAATTTCCAGAGTTTTTTCGTATGGTCACTTTTATGGATAGTACACACAGGAAACTCTAGTCCCCTTCGAAGTAATCTCCTCCGGCTGCTATGTACTTGTTCTACTGTTCCAACAACTTCTGGATGGCCCCATTGAAGTCTTCTTGTGTGAGCGTGTCATTGACATTCGTCACAGCCCCTTTCATCTCCTCAATTGTCCCATAACGACAGCCTCTGAGCTTAGGGAATAAGCAAAAGTCACAGAGAGCAATGTCTGGACTATACGGAGGCTGAGGAACTGTCGTGATGCCCATCTTGGTCAAATAGTCTGTGACAAGAATGGAGTTGTGGACTGGTGCATTGTCCTGGTGGAAATACCACTGAGCCGATTTGAAGAGTGCTGGCCTCTTCCCAAGGAATCTCTTCCTGAACTCCCTTAAAACCTCAACATAGTAACCCTAAGCCTAATCCTAACCCTTTGGCCAATCAACTCTGGTCTATTGACTTCTTTACTCCTCCCACACCTCTCATCATCCCTCACAGACTTCCCTTCTTTGAATCTCTTATGCCACTCAAAAACTGACGCTCGATTCATGCAAGATGCTCCAAAAGCAGTCTGAAGCATTCCATACGTTTCTGTGACATCATTCTTTCCAAGTTTAAAACAGAATTTTATTGCATATCATTCTTCTAAAGTGTCCTCACGTCCAGATTGAATTTTTGAAATTCACCAGCTGTGACAATAAGGCTTTAGTAGGATGTATTCCAATTGTTGATGTAACTGTTGATTTTAACCTGAAATCATAAAAA
>CAUZXS010002500.1:5000-50000 GCA_963585895.1 Sepioteuthis lessoniana | reverse complement strand
TTCTTCTTCTTCTTCTTCTTCTTCTTCTCAGATAATCATACCATTTTCTTCTTCTTCTTCTTCTTCTTCTTCTTCTTCTTCTTCTTCTTCTTCTTCTTCTTCTTCTCAGATAATCATACCATTTTCTTCTTCTTCTTCTTCTTCTTCTTCTTCTTCTTCTTCTTCTTCTGCTTCTTCTTCTTCTCTGTATATGATCTTATTCATTTCTTCTTCTTTCCTCTTAAACTTCTTCTTTGCAGATTATGTTCTTTTTTCGTTTTTCAACCAAAAGTACTTCTTGTTCTTCTTGTTCTTGTTCTTGTTCTTGTTCTTCTTCTTCTTCTCATTATTATTATTATTATTAGGTTGTTTCTTTAAGAAAATCATTCTCTTTCATTTTATTTTTCCATTACTCTTCGCCTTTTTCCTTCCAACTAAATTCCTTCTTCTTTCTCTTTTTTCTTCTTCTGCATAATCCTAATTTTCATCAGATTCCCTTCGGCTTCCCCCCTCTGCAACCCCATCTCACTTTCCTTCCTTCCTTTTTTTTTCTCTCTTTCAGGTTCTTTTAATCCACTAAACGTTTCCTAAATGCATCTGATTTTATTTTTGGTCAACGCTCATCGGCACTAAGTGCTGCATTTTCCCCCCTTATTCTTCCTTTAAAGTGACCAATGTCTCTCATTTGGGAGGTTGTATCTTGAGAGGAAGCCGTTATCATGATAACAGATTCTCTAGAAACGATTCCACGTTCTTAGCGACGTTTCTTTTGTTCTCATGTGCCCTAGAGATTTAAGGAAAGGCATGCTTCTAATTCTCCCACAGTTTAGCATTCTGAAGCAAAGTTTTCCCCAAGACACTTCATGAGGGCGTACAGAGACGAGATCTCTGTCACCTCAGGGATTCTTCCAAGTTCTTTCGAAAAATGAAGTGGGGTTGTTCTCGTAGAATGACGGTTAAAGCGATGGACTGCGGAATCGTAATAAGTAGGTTCGAACTCCAGTCGCGCTATTGCATTAAATTTCGGGCTAATTCCCTTTGGCAAAGGTATAGGAACCCCCTTTATCCCCCTTTAAATAGTACCACTACTGTTCTTCTAGAAGGATGGATTTAGCATTAAGTAACCTATAAAAGTTGATATGCCATTAAACAAAGAAACTAAAAATGAATCGAATATTTCTGGTGAATGATCTCCAGCAATGACAAAAAATACGCTTAAGTGAAGGACTCATCATCATCATCATCATGTCGTGCCGCCAGCACGGATATCCTTGACCCTCTCTCGCCACTTTTCCCTATCGTTCATCGCCTCCGGCAGGTCTTCTGGGTTACATCCTGTGTCCTCACATAGCTGCTGTATGTAAGTTCGGGCTGGTCGTCCTGCTTTTGCTTGGCCATATGTGGGGATCCATAGTAGTACGTCACTTACGAGCTCGTCTTTGCTTCTCCAGCAGTGTCCGGCGTGTCTGGCTCGTCTGACCTGTATAGTTTTCGTGATGGGAGGCAGGTGGCCGTACAGTTGGCGTCTCGTGGGGTGTTGTCGCCAGGACTTATTCAATATTGCTCTCAACATTCTTGTGTAGTTTCCGTCAAGTTTCTTCTCCAGCCGTTTGGTTAGCGTCCATGTAGTGCATCCATATAGCAGTATCGATACA
The DNA here is from genome assembly GCA_963585895.1 of Sepioteuthis lessoniana. Lineage (NCBI taxonomy): Eukaryota > Metazoa > Mollusca > Cephalopoda > Myopsida > Loliginidae > Sepioteuthis > Sepioteuthis lessoniana. Next base: position 48,366 of record CAUZXS010002500.1, on the reverse strand, counting down.
ACCGCTGCTTGGAAGAAACTGCGCTTCATTTCATCTGTCAGGTCTGATTTCCATACTATTGAGAGCCTATCTATAGTATTACTATTACAAAAACTGCAGGGTGCAAAAGCTAAATATGTAATAACTTTTAAACGTTTTTCATTTAAGTCTGTAGATTACAATATTTTTTTAAAAATCGATAAATCTAAATTTTCATTATCAACTCCATTATTCAAGCACATTTTCAGCAAAATTCAGCTCAATATGAGTGAGCAAGAAAAAATGATTTGCTTGACGCCGAAACCAAGTAAAAAAAAAAAATGGTGGCAATATTGAGTAAATTTACTGTTTTTTGTTTACTTATTTTGTTTTTTCTTTTTAAAAATCAAAATAAATCTTGTTCTATAATAAAGTCGTTTATTATTTTACTAGAATATTCCTAATTTTGCTGTACAACTACTACTAATTGTATTACTACTACTACTACTACTAATAATAATAATAATATAAATAATAAGAATAATAATAGGGATGAAAAAAGACATATTCTTTAAACTAAACTGACAATAAAAACAAACAAAAAACTGTGGAACATGAAGGTATTTGTGATATCAATAATCGACACAGAAACGATGCTTAGGAAACTATAAATCAGGTGATGGATTTATACTGTCCAGGTCACAGCACTGGTGATATCGGTAAGAATACTGAGAGGAGTCCTGGAGACTTGACATTTGTCAGCCAGACTTTTAAGAAAAAGCATCTGTTTAAAAAAGGCCACCAATTTCAGTTGGTATGAAAGCCCTGGAGACTTGATGAGACTTGCTGTCACTCAATCTCCAGTGAAAGATCATCAGCTTGTAACATATTGGCCCTCGACCGAGCTGTCAATTAAGAGATGCACCTGTGTAAATAACAGGTGAATCCAGTCGAAGACATCAGGGTATCACCTTGACCTGTGGACGGGTTGAATTCGGTGCAATTACGACCCCCACAGGAAGCAGGTGGATGTCAAACAATTATATAACCCGGTGCCACAGACGGTTTGAGTTAGTTGGTCAGTTGCAGTTGGAGTTCGAGTTGCAGTTCGAGGCAGTAAAAACTAGCTCCAGACTGAGAGCTTACGGCCCTCAGTGACTCCCGGTTGAGCAGCCCAGCAGAATGAGAAAGAAGTGCTGCTATAGCCAGAGGAACTTGGGGTCAATATGTTGCAGTCTGTTCCGTCTCCAACTCACCTCTCACAAACAACCCCTTTCGCAACCCTTTCGAGAATAAAGTGTGAGAGATATATTTTTTCTAAAGAAGTGTGTTCGTTTGTCATTATTGTTGATTATGTTTCCGCATATACATGTATACGTATAGTTGTATCACGGCTATGCAACAAGCTTACGCTGATGTGAAAACCTCCAATGAGTAAATAATAATACGGAAGACATATCAACTGGTCACAGAAATAATCTGTAATTTCAATTCCTATGAGTAGAGAAAGACGTTCACAATTTTTAAAAATAAATCGAAGTATATCCTATTTACCAACCTCTCCGCTCGGGCAGGATATGACACAAGGTCAATTTTTAAGCGGAGTTTAACAGGTTTGAATTCAGAGTTTTCCTTCACCAAGACTAGTTGCCTAACCAAGGCTGAAGAACCTAGTCTGTCCTACTATTTGCCCATAGCTGGAGGGAGAATAATTGGATTCATACCTTTCCGAAGGGTATTAGTGCTATGTGAAATGCAATCCGTCTCGTCCAGGATTTGAACTCGTGTCGCCGTGTCCATTTCCTACGACGATAACAATTACACCACGGGCACATCCACTACATAAATCGGAGTATATGTATGTGTCTGTGTGTGTCTATGCCTGTGGGCCTCTCTCTGTGTGTTTGTATGTGTGTGTCTGTGTTTATGTGTCTTTGCCTGTGTGTCTCTGAGTGTGTGTGTGTGTGTGTATATATGCATATAAAGCATAAAAAATAATGGACAATACTGTTTAAAAATGATAAGTCTTCCCTATTATTTATTTACTCATTAGAGACTTCACATCAGCGTAAGCTGATGGTATTTCACTGGATGTTGAGTGACAGCAAGTCTCCTTAAGTCTCCAGGACTCTTCTCAGTATTCTGGCAGTTTTCAATAATGGTGTTGTTTGGATAGTATCTACTCGGCCGCCAACTTCCAAATCTTCCAGGCCCTTTAATAATCCTTTAGTTACCGTGCCAAACGCACCAATCACAATTGGTATAGTTGTCACCTTCATATTCCATAGTTTTTTCAATTCTCCTGCAAGGTCGAGGTACTTATCTCTCTTTTCACATTATTATTATTATTATTATTATATTTTCAAGATTTTCACACCAGTTTTAGCCAATGATTTCTCCTTCCGCTCAAGTCTCCAGGACTCTACTCAGTATTCTGGCCAATCTGAATAATGCCGTAGTTTGGATGGTCTCCTCTCGTCTTCTTATTTCCACGTCCTCCACTCCTTGTACCAATCCTTCGGTGACTGTACCAAGAGCACCAATTACAATTTATATCACCATCACTTTCATATTCCATAGTTTTTTTTTCAGTTCTCTAGCAAGGTTTAGGTACTTATCTTCCTTTTCACTTTCTTTCACTTTAATTCTGTGGTCAGCTGGAACAGCAAAATCTTCAATTTGGCAAGTTCGCTTTTTTTTGTTGATTATTTCAAGGTCTGGTCGTCTGGCTGAGAATAGGTGATCTGTTTGTATCTTAAAATCCCAGAAGAATTAGTGTGTCTCATTCTTCAGGATAGATTCTGGGTTGCACATATACCATTTGTTCGTATCGTCAAATCTAAATTTCTTGCACAATTTTCAGTTGATCAGCTTGTCCACCCAGTCATGTGCGAGTGTTTCCCACCAGCATTAGCTGATGGTCTTTCACTGGAGTCTGAGTTGCAGCAAATTTATGCATGTCTCCCCGATGCTTTTTAGTATTCTGATCTTTGTAATGCCGTTGTTTGGATGATCTCGGAATGTCCTCCGATTTCAAGCTTGTCCAGTTCCCTTACCGAGCCTTTGTAGACTGTTCCTAGTGTGCCAGTAATAATTGGTATCACCATTACATTCATGTACCAAAAATTTCGTAGTTCTCTTACAGGATCCATTTACTTGTCTCTCTTTTCGCCCCTTTTTTTTTTGTTGCACGCCGTGACCACAAAGTCCATTATTCTGCTGGTTATTGTTTTGTTAATTATCGCTTGGTTGGGCTTTCTTGGCGGGGTTAAGTAATATATTTTTCAAAATTCCAAGGACAGATTCTAATTTGTGCATATACCATTTGGTAGTATGATCAGTTTTCAATTTTTTGCATAATTCCTAGTGGATAACCTTTCCCACCCCGTTGCGTCTTATCTTGTGCTAGTTTTGTTCTAATTTGCTGCATTCGCTTATTATGTAATAAATGGTTTCGTCTGTATACCCGCATAAGAGACATTTGGTATTGCTATGATCTATTTTTGCTTTAATATATTCTTCTTCTTCTTCTTCTTCTTCTTCTTCTTCTTCTTCTTCTTCTTCTTCTTCTTCTTCTTCTTCTTCTTCTTCTTCTTCTTCTTCTTCGTTTTTCATATCAGTGTTAGCTGATGGTTTTTCACTGGGGTTTAAGCGGCAGCAAGTCTCCTCAAGTCTCCAGGACTCGTCTCAGGATTCTGGCCGTTCTCAGCAAAGCTGTCATTTGGATAGTCTCCATCCGTCCGCAAACATCCATGTCCTCCAGGCCTTTTAATAATCCTTTAGTTATTGTGCCAAAAGCACTAATCACAATTGGCACAATCGTTACTTTCATGTTCCACAGATTTTTCAATTCTCTAGCAAGGTCGAGGTACTTATCCTTCTTTTCAGATTCCTTCAGATATATTCTGTGGTCCGCCGGAACAGCAAAGTCGATAATTTTGCAAATTCTCTTTTTTTTTGTTGTTGTTGTTGATTATTATAAAGTCTGCTCTTCTGGCTGAGATTAGGTGATCTGTGTGTATTATTATTATTATTATTATTATTATTATTATTATTTGTTCTCTTTCGAGAATTTTTTCACGCCAGCGTCAGCTGATAATTTCTCACTGGAGTTTGAGTGACAAGAAGTCTCCTCAAATCTCCCGGACTCTTCACAGTATTCTAGCTGATCTCAATAATGCAGTTGTTTGGATGGTCTCCACTCGTCCTGTTTTTTCTAAGTCCTCCAGTCCTAGTACTATTCCTCAGGTGACTTTACCAAGAGAACCAATCACGATTGGTATTATCAACACTTTCATGATTCACAGCTTTTTCAGTTCCTTTGTAATGTTGAAGTACTGATCAATCTTTTCACATTCTTTTAATTCCGCAAGTTCACTTTTTTCTTTTTTTTTTTTTTTTTGTTGATTATTATAAAATCTGGTCGTCTGGCCGGGATTTGGTGATCCGTTTGTATCTCGAAAATCCTTGAGGAATTTGTGCGTCTCATTCTCTTGGACAGATTCTGGGTTGTACATATATGATCAAATTTCAGCTTCTTGCACAATTTCCAGTTGATTACCTTGCCCACCCAGCAGAATTTTATTCTTTTATTCTTTCTGTGCTAATTTGCTGCATTCGCTCATTATGTGATTGATCGTTTCGTCTCTTTACCCACATAACCTACATATGCTGTTCAGTTGCGTCGTATCTATTCCCTCTTTGGTATGGCTAGTCCTTATGGCATTACTTTGTGGTATTAGAAGAGATTCAGTTTCTCTTTTAAAGTTTCCTTTTCTTAACGTTGATAAATTTATTTGAACATGGTAAATTGTTCAAAGTATTACTACTAAATAGTCTTCAAGTTCTTACAAACAGTTTCTAACAATTCAATTGTAAGAGGCGACGCCTCTGGTGGTGTAATGGTTAACAAGCTAGACTAGCAAGCCTACACGAGTGAGTTCGAGTCTCATTGGGTGCCCCATTCATTCGGACTTATGTCACATCGAAGCAAAGAGCTTCGTAAATTACTACTTATTTGGTTATCTGGGCACCTTTGGTGGTGTAATGGTTAACAAGCTAGGTTAGACTAGCAAACCTACACGAGTGAGTTCGAGTCTCATTGGGTGCCCCATTTATATGGCCTTGCGCTACATCTTGGCAAAAAGCTTATTTGACCCATAGAGAGTCCCCTATCAGGTGCTGCCACTCCGGACAGTAACGTTAATGAAGGAGTACTCCACATTCCAAATACTCTTGAACTGGAGCCTCACCATCAGATTGCTTAGTGTCATATCCAGGACTCACGTTGGGTGGTGGTGGTGGTTGTGGTGGTGGGTGCTCACCCCTCTGCAGAGATGCTGTCGGTGTATTTCGCAGCATCAACCGACCGGGCAAGAAGAAGAAGAAGAAGAAGAAGAAGAAGAAGAAGAAGAAGAAGAAGAAGAAGAAGAAGAATTATGAATTCAAAACTATCTATGGATTAACCACCATCATCCCCACCGCAAATAATACTATCCACCGTCTCCTCCATCGTTTCAATTCTATTAACGCCAGAACCAACATCACCAGTATCAGTTTGAACCGTCATCACCACGCCAATAATGATCGTAGCCAAAACCACTACAGCCCTTTTTTCTCCTCTGACTATCACTGCTGTAAAGACCACAGCCAACATCACCATTTTCATCATCAGTGAAAACCCCCGACCACCTGCCCGCTTATCAGTGCCCGGCACTCAGGTTATGGCCATTACTAGAATCAGTGCGCATTTCATGCCATCAAAGTGTAGGGAGGGAGGTGAAACTCTCCTCTGCAGGAGGAAATTAAGATGGTCGGTCCTTCCTGTGGCTACAATGGGATTAATTCTGCTTGGCCTGACTGACCGCAGAGACCAGCGTGGGTCATGGGCCCATTGTCTACTCGGTAAGCACGAGTCGCCAGGACGTTCAGTCGGCTTTTGCTGGTCGAGGTCTTTAATAGAGATTGTTTGATTGAAAGAATTATAGCAACTGACTAGATAGATAGATAGATAGATAGATAGGAACTGAGAGATATAGATACATACGGAGATATGAAAAAGCTACGATTGGCTGATACATAAAAATGATAGATAGATAGATAGATAGATATAAGCAAATTAAGATAAATGGAAAGGTAAATATGAGCCGTATGACACACACACACACACACGCATATATATATATATATATATATATATATATATATATATATATATATATATATATATATAAAGAAATATAAACACAGATATAGCTATATATATATATATATATATAAATATACCCACACACATACATATGTAGGTAGAAAGGTAAGCACAGTTATAGCTATAAATATATATATGTATAGATAGAAATGTGCACACACACACACACACACACACACACTCACACTCACACACATATATATATATGTATATATATATAAACAAACAGATTCTGACCAATGGATTCATAGATAGACACTAAATGTTCGAGCAAGATGACAATCAGCGTATTGCTAGCCAGACAAACAGATACGAATTGAGATCTATCTATCTATCTATCTATCTATCTATCTGTAATTTACAGTAGGTATCGAAAGACTATTGGTGTGAAATATTCGTAAATAGAATATACGTGAGTTTTCATATAAATCTACGGAAGTATATGATGTATAGCTATTATTATATATGCCTTTTAGGATATATCTAAAATCTCACATCATCATCATATCGCGCTGGTAGCACGGATATCCCTGACCCTCTCTCGCCACTCCTCCCTATCGTTCATCGCCCTAGGTAGGTCTTCAGGACAACAGCCTGTATCCTCACATAGCTGCTGAATGTACGTTCGAGCTGGTCGTCCTGCTTTTGCGCGGCCATGTGTGGGGATCCATAAGAGTACATCTCTTATGAGTTCATCTCTGCTTCTCCAGCAGTGTCCTGCATGTCTGGCTCGTCTAACTTGAATAGTTTTCGTGATAGGGGGCAGGTGGCCGTACAGTTGGTGTCTTGTGGGGTGCTGCTGCCAGGACTTGTTCAGGATTGTACGCAGCATTCTTGTGTAATTGCCATCCAGTTTCTTCTCCAGCCGTTTTGTTAGCGTCCATGTAGTGCATCCATATAGCAGTATCGATGTGACCGCTGCCTGGAAGAAGCTGCGTTTCATTTTATCGGTTAGGTCTGATTTCCATATAATCGATAGCCTATTGATAGGTGTCCATGCTTTCGTTAGCCTCGTTTCGATGTCTTTTTCGGTTGATTCGACGCTGCTTCCTAGGTACGTGAATTTGTCTACTTGTTTAAGTGGGGTTCCTTCTAGAGTGGAGATGTTCCCCGTTTGGTTATAGCACATATATTCCGTTTTGTGTGCATTAACATAGAGGCCTATGCTTGCTGCTGCTCGTTCCAAACTATGCAGAAGAGTTTCGGCTTGGTCAGGTGTATTTGCCAGTATCGCTATGTCATCGGCGTAGTCGGCGTCGGTAATTGTTGTTGCGGGGTATCTTCTGCTTCTTTTCTTCGTCAGTTCGAAGCCAATGCTGATCTCACCCCCAGAATAAGCCTGTATGTCATCTGAAGAGGCGAAGATAATATTCTTCGTCGAAATAAATCTATAATGACACTTTAACCGTGGTTGAATTTTATTCCGGTTACATTTATATATATAACTTAGAGAAAATTAGAATAAATATGGTAATATGTTATATAAGATATAAAAAAAACAAGATCCACAAAGGATGTATTTATTTATATATGAATGATATGCCAATGTTTAAAGTTTCAGTTTTTTGTTAAACCATCTTTAGGGCAATATTAGTATGCGATGTTATGTCTCAACCGAAATATTTTTTCAAATGAAAAAACTAAAAACAATGAAAGAATTCTATAAAAAAAAATTCCTATCTTTCTGAATTTTTGACATGAGGATTGATGTGTATCAATTTTGGTTGTGATTTTTCGGTCTGTTCTCCTCATCTTTTCAGTTGTTACTTGAAACACTACGCCTCGGCCGATCTATTCCCGGGCCTTCCTCAAGTGTCCCTCTATTTTCTGGTCATAGAAATGAATCAGCCAAGGAAATCATTTTAAAACTTTGACAGTTGATCAATTTAAATTGCACCTTCTTGCCCAGTCAGCTGGGGCTGTAGAATACACTGAGCGTACCTCTGCAGAGGGGTAAGACCCCCCAAACGAATGTCCTGTTTATGACGCTAAACAATCTGATGGGGAGGTTCCAGCAGTGCTGGAGCTTTGGGGAATCCGAAGTACCTCTTCATTGCCATCTCTCCCAGGTCCACTCTGGCCCGGAGTGATAGCACCTGATAGTGACCTATCTATGGGTTAAATAGAACTAACGGCATACTTATGCTAAAATGAATTGTTTGAGTAAACTGAATAGCTTGAAATAGAAATGATTTTGACAATTAAACCGTACTTACATTTAAACTGCGTGCTTATGCTTAACAGAATTATTTCAAATAGAACCGTTTTTCGACATAAAAACTGTATTTACACTTAACTGAATTGTTACATATAACTGCTTGAATAGTTTGAAATAGAAATATTTTTGATAATTAAACTGTGTACTTATGCTAAAGTGAATTGTTTTAAATAGAACAGATTATTTACATAAAAATGGATTTGGCGTTAAATAACCTACAAAGGTTGATATGCCATAAAACCCAACAAACCAAACCCAACAAACCAATAACACCTTCATATTTCTTGAATTTCTTTCTGGATCAACAGTCAAACTTTAAAAATGATTTTCTAGGTCGAATCATTTCAACGACCAGATAAACAAGAGACACCTGAGGAAGGTTGCAGGATACAGTGGCCGAAACCTTGTGTTTCAAGTAACAATGATAAAGATGAGGTGAACAAACTGAAATATCACAACAAAAAGATGTTGTTCTGTTACAATTATTAGAGTTCCTTTTCTTAATATGTGACGTAATTAGTATTCAAAATTTATTTTATTTTATCTTATCTTATTTCATTTTTTAAGGGTATCGCATTCCGTGTAGGTTTTAAAACTTTTTTGAAACAGTTATTGTCGTAAGTAAATGGACTCGGGGAGCCGTGTTCTTGTCTTAGCCGAGCATCTTTTGGTTTCACTTCATGTTAATATCTTTTGTAAAGGCATGAATTCCGCTCTTCCCCTTCCTTAAACTTTCAGAGAAGAAAAAACTCTAAATTAAAAAAGAAACTATCAGCCAATTCCAAAAAAAGTGTACGTGTCCTCATGACGTAGAGGCTAATCACACCCCCTCACCAAATGTGACTGGTCGTATACCCCTCTAAACAAATCATCCGTGGTGGGTGTACTCGTGGTGTAGATAATTTGCTGGATTGTAGTTGTTATCTACAAAGATTTTTTTGCTTGGATGTAGCACAACCTGCAAAAATGGGGCACCCAGTGAGAAACGAACTCTACAAAACTATAGTGACCGAATTCGAACTCCAGTTGCGCTATTACGTTCACTTTCGGGCAACTACTACAAGGAAAGGTATAAATCCCTTTAGTCCCCCTAGCTACAGGGTGGAACGATAAAATTGTCGCCTTAGAAAAGACGTCATGATTCCATTTCAGTTTAATGAAAATCGGTTTTCTTTTCTTGTTGCAGACCATCTACTAGTTGGCCACTTGTGTACAAATCTTAAGAGCGACAGGAGCCTTCTATCATGTCTGAAAGTGACACAATGTTCAACGAGATAGGAGATGCACCGCTGTACAACTCATGCCTCTACCGATTCAATTTATAGCAACTGGACCATTCCAGTACCTTGAAAATACAAATCTGGATTGCCACGAATAACAGGGACGTGCCCAGGGCGATGAAAACAAAGTTTCCGGCTACGGTTATGGTCTTTGGTGTGGTTTCAAGTGAGGGCCACATCATGCCACCTCACATCTTCGAAGTCAGCTTGAAAGTCAACACCAAAGTGTACCTGGATGTGCTGAAGAGTGTGGTAATCCTCTGGTGCAATCGGGTGTCCGGTGGCAGACCCTGGGTGTGGCAGCAGGACTCGGCGCCGGCCTACAAGTCCAAAGAGACCCAGGCTTGGATTCAAAAGGAGTGCTATAACTTTGTACCCTTCTCTCACTGCCCGCCTCTTCCCCTGACCTGAACCCGCTGGACTACTTCATTTGGTCATACGTCGAGAACATCACCAACATGACCTCCCACAACACCAAAGCCAGCCTGATCGCCGCCATCCGCCGTGTATTTGCCGAGCTCCCGTCGGCGCTTGTGGAAAAGGCATACTCTCAGTTCCGGATCCGTATCAAGGCGGTGATTGAGGCTGAAGGCGACTATATTAAATAGATGTATAGGTTCAAAAGTACCTCTAATGTGTATAAAGAAATGACTAACACTGAAGTGAATTGTTAGAAATAGAATTGTTTTACCATTTAACTTTGTGTAAACAAATGACTGGTGTTGAATGGAATTGTTAGTGATACACAGCAAAACTTGAAACAATTTAACTGTATGCTAATGAATGAGTAATATTGAATAGAATTATTAGTGTTAAATAGCAATACTTGAAAGTCTTTAACTGTGAGCGTAAATTGAACTGTTACTGTTACATAGCGATATTTGAAACCATTTAACTGTGTGTTAATAAAACTATTGATGTTTGATTGTAATATGTGAAACCATTTAATTGGGTGCAAACAAATAATGAATTCTAAAAAGAGCTATTCGTGTTCGAGTACCTGGAACCATTTAACTGTGTGTTAATAAAACTATTGATGTTAGATTGTAATATGTGAAACCATTTAATTGGGTGCAAACAAATAATGAATTCTAAAAAGAGCTATTCGTGTTCGAGTACCTGGAACCATTTAACTGTGTGTTAATAAAACTATTGATGTTAGATTGTAATATGTGAAACCATTTAATTGGGTGCAAACAAATAATGAATTCTAAAAAGAGCTATCCGTGTTCGAGTACCTGGAACCATTTAACTGTGTGTTAATAAAACTATTGATGTTAGATTGTAATATGTGAAACCATTTAATTGGGTGCAAACAAATAATGAATTCTAAAAAGAGCTATTCGTGTTCGAGTACCTGGAACCATTTAACTGTGTGTTAATAAAACTATTGATGTTAGATTGTAATATGTGAAACCATTTAATTGGGTGCAAACAAATAATGAATTCTAAAAAGAGCTATTCGTGTTCGAGTACCTGGAACCATTTAACTGTGTGTTAATAAAACTATTGATGTTAGATTGTAATATGTGAAACCATTTAATTGGGTGCAAACAAATAATGAATTCTAAAAAGAGCTATTCGTGTTCGAGTACCTGGAACCATTTAACTGTGTGAAAACAATAACAATAGCAAAAAAACTTTCTGACTCATTTAAAAATAAGATTATCTCCAAACTATTGACAGAAAAAAACATACGTATAACCATTTTACAATATGCAAAAACAAATTCTGTCTTGGTAAAAATTATTAAAACCAAACTCTACGTTTAGAGTTCGACTCATTGGCCAAGTGGGTGGTGTGTTCGCCAATGGCCCGGGAGACCAGGGTTCAATCCTAGCTCGAGTCATACGAAAGACTTAAAAATGGTACTTAATACTTCCTTGCTTAACACTTAGCATTATAAGGTACGTATCAAGAGTAAAGTGGAGAAATCCAGCGGAAGAAGAAGCGCCCTACCCTACACTTCGTTGTAGTAGCTATTAAAAAGGGAGCCTTCGACTACGGTCTTTAACTTTACTTTAATATATACGTTTATAAATTACTTTAAGAAAAAACCAAAGACCGGTTAATTTAGGATTATAATTTATTTCCATCCTGTTTTTTAGTTTCTGGTGTAAACCAAAAACACGAACAAAAATATAACAGGACTTCTTCAGATCCAATGGATAAATAAAACAGAATAGACACGTGGAGGTGGAGGGGGAAGAGATTAAGGAGTTACCTCCTCGTTTTATTGAATTTCCGTTTTTTTACCTATTTATTTTATTTTCAAATTTCGTCAGTTATAATGACGATAATTTAACTTTTTTATTTATTTGTTTAATTTATTTTCTTTTCCTGTTAAGTTCACTAATTAACTTTTAAGAGAAATATTAATGCTTATATTAATTTCGATACCATGTGATATCTTTAAAGAGGATTTGGTATCGATGGTTGATAAAACCCCACCAAACCAAACCATATCAAGTAATCTGAGATATTTTTTTCTTAAATATCAAACGGTCTTGATTTTTACCACTCATATGATTTCCGTCGACAATTCTGTCCTCACTATTTCTTCTCCCATACCAATTGATACAGGTAATTAATCTCATCACCTTGCTTAGGTAAAGTTTCTCCATTTATTTTAATTGGAAAGTGTTTTTTTTTTTGGAAAAAAATGTTTCGATTTTTAATTTTACTTCCGAGTTGTTTACCCCAGATATATTCCTTTCTTTTTGTTTTTGACAAAATTTACATATCTTTCCAATTGTCGGCCATTTTTTTCAAGTTCATATATGTGGAGTATTTTTTTAAAATTTCTATGTAAATAATCTGTTCTATTGAAAACAGTTCAGTTTACTATAAGTACAATGTTTAATTGTCAAAAACATTTCCATTTCAAACTATTCAAGCGGTTATATGTAATAATTCAGTTAAGTGTAAATACAGTTTTAATGTCGAAAAACAGTTCTATTTGAAATAATTCAGTTAAGCATAAGCACGCAGTTTAAGTGTAAGTACGGTTTAATTGTCAAAAACGTTTCTATTTCAAGCTATTCAGTTTACTCAAACAATTCATTTTAGCATAAGTATGCCGTTAGTTCTATTTAACCCATATATAGGGCCCTATCAAGTGCTTCCACACCGGGCGTGAGTGGACCTGGGAGCGATGGCAATGAAGGGGTACTCCGCATTCCCCAAAGCTCCAGCACTGCTGGAACCTCACCATCAGATTGTTTAGTGTCATATCTAGGACACTCGTTAGGGGTGGGGGGTCTTACCCCTCTGCAGAGGTACAGTCAGTGTATGCTACAGCCCCGGCTGACTGGGAAATACACAGTGTTAAATGTCAAACAGTTTTATTTCAGACAATTCAGTTCAGCATAAGTACACAGTTTAGACGTCAAAAACAGTTTTATTTCGAGCAATTCAGTTCAGCACTAGTACGCAGTTCCAATGTCAAAACAGTTCTATTTTAAACAATTCAGTTTTGCATAAATATGCAGTTTAAATTCAGGTGATTTACCGCGACCTCGGATAGGAATGCTGAGTCTTGTAAGCGTATCCCCAGTAATTACTGCCTTCCATAGTTGTTGTCTATCACACCACGTTTTTGACCAAGTAAACCTCTGGCCGGCTTGGGTAGGATTTGAAACTGCTGTCTTCTGACAATGCTCACCTGGAACCGTAGAGACTCAACGCCTCTATCCGCTGTGCTACGGGCCCCGAAGGGCGATCAAGGTTGGATTTTTTGGTCTTATAAATTCAATTATCTGGTCTTCCATAGTCGGGTCCGTGCCGAATTTTCATGTAGTGAAAGAAGAAACAACACAAAACTACCAAGATGAGGACAAAAATTCTGCAATAAATAAAAAATTAATTCTCAGATTAAGAAGCCTCATCTCAAAATGATTCCTATTAAAAGACAATAACTAACCTCTTTAAAGATCAAACATTCTTTAGAATAGACTCTTTGATTTTATTGAATTTGACATCACAGTTGGGATCCACAGTATCTTTGTTGCGCCGAGATGAACCAGACTTTGTAAAAACTTTCATAAGATGTTTCGCTGCCCATACTCGAGTAAAGAAGCTCGAAGACAACAAAGAACATGGAGAGGAAAATGTAATCTCCGTTTTATTTCTTGCTACAACCTCTTATGAAGCAATTATAAAAATTGATAATCCCCTGGATAAAAGTTTCGATCAAAATTGGAACTTTTGGAATTATTCTAAATATTATCTGTCTGATTTAATCTACGAATTTAGGAAATCCTGAAAATGGAATTTCTTTTTGGGGTAGTGTGAAGGTTGCTTATACGTATACTTACTGAGTTCTGATTGGAATGGTGAGTATAGTATTGCCACATCTGCATGCAGAAACATAACGACGCAATGAAGACGAGCGGACACAATTCTTTAGAAAAATATACCTCTCACTTTATTTGAAAGGGTTCGAAAGAGTTACTAAAGGTTTTACTGCGTGAGAGGCGAGTTGGAGACTGAACAAAACTGCAACATATTGACCCCCACTCTAATGGCCATGACATCGTTTCTTTCCTGTTCTTCTGAGCTGCTCAAACGGGGGCCTGGGGGCCCCGCTTCTCTCGGACATGGTCTTCATTCCAGCATCTTCTCTCCAACTAACTCGAACTTCCTGTGCACCGAGTTATATCATTGTTTTACGCCCACTCAATTAAACCTGTCGACAGTCAAGGGTATCCCCTTGACCGGATGCACCTGTTATTTACACTGATGCATTTCCTATTTTGGCAGCTCGGCCGGTGTCAGTATGCAACAGTGTGAACGAAATGGTAATTAAAGAAAACAAACAGTAAAAAAGAAAAAGTTTGAATAGCAATAATTTTTTTTTTGTATATTGTTTTTACTCCATGAGAGATTTTCGTGTCAGCGTTAGCTGATGGTCTTTCATTGGAGTTTGAGTGGCAGCAGATCCCTTCAAGTCTCTAGGACTTTTCTCAGTATTCTGGCCGATCTCAGCAATGTGGTAGCTTGGATTGTCTCCCCATATTCCCTTATTTCCAAGTCTTCCAGTTCTTTTACCAATCCTTTGGTGACTATACCAAGACAACCAGTTACAATTGGTATAATTGTTACTTTCATGTTCCACAGTTATTTTTTCAATTCCCTACCAAAGTCCAACAACTTATCTTTCTTTTCCTTTACTTTCAATTTCACTCTGTGGTTAGCCGGGACAACAAAGTTTACAATTCTGCAAGATCTCTTTTTTTTTTTTGGTTGATTAATATAAGGTCTGGTCGTCTGGCCGAGAATAGGTGATCGTTTGTGTCTCAAAATTATTATTATTATTATTATTATTATTATTATTATTCACTCATTAGAGCTTTTCACATCAGCGTTAGCCAATGGTTTTTCACTAGAGTCTGAGTGACAGCAAGTTTCTTCAAGTCTCCTTTCTCAAGGGTATTAGTGCTATGTGAAATGGAATCAGTCAGGTCCAGGATTTGAACTCGTGTTGCCGTGTTTATTTCCGAGGACGATAACCATTACACCACGGGTTACATCTATTATGAGACAGTTTTGAATGATTTTGTCTCCATATAATTTATGACGCAAAATATTTTTCCTCTTGTCCAAGGCATTGTGATCAAGGATTAATAGTTGTTATAGTAAACTATTTTTTTAAAAACCGTTGGGATTTCGTTTATGTGTGGTTGTAATTTTTCATTGAGGTTTTTAAACAACACCCTACCCCTCAGTTATAATCATCTTCGTACACAAACACACTAACTATTATTGTAACCCCTTTATTATTTTTTTACGTACATACCACCAAAGAGATCTATAGTATATAATATTTACGCAATATTTCATTTATTTATTTATTATTATTATTATTATTATTATTATTATTATTATTATTATTATTCCTTCTTCTAAATTTTACACCAACATATTACATCACAATACAATATTCCCGTACTTATACCCATTGTAATTCTGGTCTACCATAATATAACCGTTTAAATACGCTTTCAAATCAAATCTTTTAACATTTTCCCCGACATGCAATGATAATGTTTTGTTCCATAGCTATAATCATCTACACACACAGAAATAAAATAATTTAACGAATTATTAAGATACACTCGAATTCATATCCGCTCACTCAACGCGCTGCGTTCGTAGACTTAACCTCATAAAAACATGCATCCATACGTAACTATAACACATACACTCACACACAACAACACATAAACGAAATCCCAACGGCTTTTTGTCTATTTTTTCGTATTTTTCGATCTTCGATTCATTCCATCTTCTTAACTACTTGATGATTGTTGTTTTGCAAAAAACTCCAGGAAACCTAGGGTCGCCGTCTATTTTCCACGAATTAAATATATATATATATATATATATATATATATATATATATATATATATATATTATTACATAATAGCTCTATCCTAGGTATTGAGCACTCTCCATATTATATTGCACTTGGTTCGACACATACCCACTAAGTGGGTATACATATACATATACATATATATATATCCCTTAGTTGGCAGAGTACTCTATAGAAGAGTGAGCTACTCCTTTCCCAGGATTACTCCACTTTACCCTTGATACATACCTTATATTATTGACTGTTAGGCAAGTAGGTATCAAGTACCATCTTTTGAGTCTTTGGTATGACTCGATCTAGGATTGAATTCAGGTGTCCTGGATCACTGGAAAACACTCTAACCATTACGCCAATGCTGTTGCTCATTTCAAGGTGATAGTTATCAGTTTAAAAACCTCAATGAATGTTACGAGAGACACAAGTTAGAGCCTCTCATTTTAGCGTAATAAAAACGGATGAATCGATAAGTCAGCCATTTTCTTTGAAAGCGACGAAACAGTCTCTGGTAACGGTCGATTTTCTTTTTAATTGATAAAAAAAAGTGATCAAAAAAGAAAAAAAAAACGAAAAAAAAAACAAAGAAAGGAAAATAGAAATTAGGTTATAGATTATTGATTTAATCATTACTATGTACTTTTCGATCAAAAAGAAAAAAAATTTAAAGGGAATAATTAAAAGAACGAAATGTATCTCACTTAAACGTGACACGTCAGCAAAAAATAAAAGAAACTGTACAGTTCCGCACTTCTCGTCTCCAACGTCGTATTTTGACACGAAAGAAATAAAGAATAGACGGCTATCACGTGATGGACCGACAGAGACTAAACGATAGGTCATGCCATTATTATGACAGCTGGTTATATGAGGGTCAAATGTTCATCTATGAAGAATGTAAGATATTCATCTTAATCGTCGTAACAACTTTTTATTTATTTTGATCATATCCTTTTTTTTATTTCATTGAAATTATTTTATAATTTGAAATATATTCTTTCTATCGTCTGCTTTATGGTTTTAGCTTAGCATTTCTTTCTTCCAGAGTTATCTTCTCTTGTACTTACCGTCTGCTGCACTTTCATTTTGTTCTATTAATTTTTTTTTTCGTTTTTTATTCTTTTCTGTTTCTCTTGTCTCTACAGTTTCTTTTTTTTTTTTTGACAAATTTTTTCATTTTGTTTTTTTCACCAAATTATATAATAGTAATAGTTATAATTCAAAATACAAAACAAAACTATAAATGACTTAAACATATATTGAGACAATGATAATAACATTTGTGATGTACAGGACGTTTAGGAAAAATTAATATTATTTCGCAATCTAATTACTCGACAAATTCTTGTTCAAATAATCTCAAATTTTAACAACATTTGAAGAAACAGCACAAAGCTCTGTGTTAAATGTTTGAAAGCTTTTTATTATCCAGTAAACGCTTTTTTATACCTGAAAAAATATATATACAGATAGAGACACACAAGGGAATCCATGTAAGTTCAGAGACTAATCAAGATATTTTCATGAAATGTAACTAAATGAGGTTCCTTTTTCACAGTTTCTCTTGCGTTCCACACATTTCTTCAAACGATGTTGCGGTGCTTTTATCTCATTGATAAAAAAGTCAACATCCCATGAACAATTTAGCTAACTCATATATATATATATATATATATATATATATATATATATATCAAGTTCTGTTGACAGTATATATTCCTTTGACTTTCTCTCACCATCCGTCCCTATCAGCAATTCCTCTGGACGGTATCAAGTATCAACACACAGGTGATAAAGTTTTCGATGGTCAGCCAGCACTGGCGTGTCCATATTTAACAGTCGATTAGAGAACGTTACTTTTGGATTCGATTTAACTAGCGTTTCCTTCTCATCTGCTGTTTTGTAAAGGGTTACTTCGACAATTTCTTCAAAACAGCATGCAGCATCCTTGTTTGATTCCTATTAAGCTTTTTCTGCCTGTGGTGTAATGGTTATCGTCGCAGGAAATGGACACGGCGACACGAGTTCAAATCCTGGACGAGACTGATTGCATTTCACATAGCACTAATACCCTTGGGAAAGGTATGAATCCAATTATTCTCCCTCCATCTATCGGTAATTAGTATGGCAGACTAGGTTCTTTAGCCTTGGTGAGGCAACTAGTCTAGGAGAAGGAAAACTCTGAATTCAAACCTGTTAAACTCCGCTTAAAAATTGACCTTGTGTCATATCCTGCCCCCTGTTATATCCTGCCCCCTGTTATATAGTTGTGACGACGAAGAAACCACAACACTTAGTTATAAAAATATAACTTTCACACATTATTTTTCGACAGGGGTCAAAGATTCTGTAGATGTGTGAGAGACGGAGACTGAGGGAGACAGGGAGGCGAAGACAGACGGCTATACTGACCCATAATTTCTTCTAGCCGCTCTGTGTGATCCTTCCCTTGCGAGGCGCCCAGCTACTCGATGGCGCTTTTCCTGTTCGAATCTCTTCTGACCGCCAACTGAGACTGACCGCAAACTGAGACTGAGACTGAGACAGCACGTATCTCAGGTGGGCATCTACATATATATCATTTCATAACACCCACAAGTTTCGTTCAACCACGTGACTGCTTTTGCTTTTTTTTTTTTCAAAGGTGCGTCCTGTGCAGAGTATCCTTGATTGACGATTCATCAAGGGTCAATATGCAGTAACATTCGTAGTAGGTAATCTAGTAGATATTGATTATAATGTTGCCAGTGTTTCTTGTAACAAGTGGTGCAACCATATAGCAGCACAGGCAGAGTTACAGTCGGGAGAATTCAACAGTTAATGCCTATCTTCTATTTTGTGATGAAATTTTTTAGAATTTCACTGTTTAATTAAAACAGTGCCAGGTATTATATCTGACTGGAATTTTATATGTTGACTGCCCCATTACTTCTATTCTGATATGCATATTCAAATAATCTGCAGATAAGAGACGTCTTTTTTACAAAGGTGAATCAGCAGTTAATGTTTCTATTTGGAGATTCTCTATGAACGAACGACAAAGATATCTATCTATCTATCTATCTATCTATCGAGAGAGAGAGAGAGAGAGAGAGAGAGAGAGAGAGAGAGAGAGAGAGAATGGGTGAGAATCATGGGATCTAATTAAGATATGCCAAGCGAAGGCGTGGACTGCCATCAATGGGTTATCGATCAAATTGAAGTCTGATCAACCCGATAAAATAAAACGGTATTTTTTTTCCTAACCTGTGGTTGTGTAAGTACTATTGTAAGGATGCACCACGTAGAAGTCAACCAAATGTACGGAGAAAAGGTTGATGGAAACTACACAAGAATGCTATGAACTATTTTTGACAAACCCTGGCTGCAATACCCGACAAAACAGCAGCTGTACGGACAATTACGTTCCAACTAACAAATCATTTATGTAAAATGAACAAGACATGCAGGAAACTTCTGGAGTTGTGAAGAGGAACTCATAAGAGATATTTTTTGATGGAGCCCTACACAGAGACGTGCCAGTGAGAGATAATAAGTATAAACTTACCCACAATGCAGACAATGGTGGCAGTTTGGAGGACCTGCAGAGAGCGATGTAGAATAGGGACGGATGGAGCGTGAAAGAGAGAATGAAAGAGAGAGAGAAAGAGAGAGAGAGAGAGAGAGAGAGAGAAGAAAATCTTTCCGGTCAATATGACTTTATTATGGTAAAGTAGGAAGAGTTTTCGCCAATGGCACCGGAGACCAGTATCTAATCCTAGGTCAAGTCATACCAAAAACTCAAAAATTGTACTTGATACCTCCTTGTTTAACTTTCAGCATTAGAAATTATAGATCAAGGGTAAAGTTGAGCTATCTAGGAAAACGAGTAGAACCCTCCCCTTCACCTTGGTGTTGATCCTATTGGAAAGGAAGCCTCCGGGTCGCCCTCGACAACGGTCGCCAACTTTACTTTTAAATGAATATATCATAATCATCATCGTCTCTCTCTTTCTCTCTAATAAACATATATATATATATATATATGTATATATATATATATATATATATATATATATATATATATATATATATATATACGTGGTGCCTTCAATACGTTTTCAGACTTTTTTTGAATGGACATTAAAATTGTCGTAGACTCTTGAAAATTAAGTATATTATTGCTACACGTCTTATGAGCTGACTGACCAACTTTTATGATTTCAAGTTCAAATAAACAGCTACAGCAGCAATTGGAATACACCCTACTAAAGCCTGATTGTCGCAGCTAGTGAATTTCAAAAATGCAATCTGGACGAGAGAACACTGTTAAAGAACGATATGCAATAAAATTGTGTTTTAAACTTGGAAAAAATGCCACAGAAACGTATGGAATGCTTCAGACTGCTTTTCGACTATCTTGCATGAATCGAGCATCAGTTTTTGAGTGGCATAAAAGATTCAAAGAAAGCAGGGAGTCTCTGTGGGATCCTGAGTGGTGTAGGAGGAGAAAGGAAGTCAGTAGATCAGAGTTGATTGGCCGAGGGGTTCGGGTTAGGGTTACTATGTTGAGGTTTTAAGGGAGTTCTAGAAGAGATTACTTGGGAAGAGACCAGCACTCTTCAAATCGGGTCAGTGGCATTTCCACCAAGACAATGCACCAGTCCACAAGTCCATCTTTATTACAGACTATTTGACCAAGATGGGCATCAACACAGTTCCTCAGCCTCCCTATAGTCCAGACCTTGCTCCCTGTGACTTTTGGTTATTCCCTAAGCTCAGAGGCTGTCGTTATGAGACAATTGAGGAGATGAAAGAGACTGTGACGAAGGTCATTGACACGCTCACACAAGAGGACTTCCATGGGGTCTTCCAGAAATTGTTAGAATGGTACAACATCTGCATTGCAGCCGGAGGAGATTACTTAGTAGGGGACTAGAGTTTCATGCAAGTACTATCAATAAAAGTGCCCATACGAAAAAAGTCTGGAATCTTATTTAATGATCCTCGTATATATCATAATCATCATCGTCTCTCTCTTTCTCTCTAAATAAACATATATATATATATAAATATATATATATATATATAGAGAGAGAGAAACCTGTAAAAGAAAAAAGACACAAGAGAAGCAAAGTGTCTGAGACTGACAAGGCAAAAATATAGACATTTAAAGAGGAAAGAGGTAGAAATGAAAGCTATCGAACGATGAAGGAGAAAGAAAGCCAAGGAAGAAGAAAAAAATTAAATGGAATAATGAAAAGGGCTTTCGATATGTAGAATGGTCATATTCAAATCTCTCCGTGGTGCCCGTGATGTAATTGTTATCGTCATAGGAAATGGACACGGCGACACGAGTTCAAATCCTGGACGAGACTGATTGCATTTCACATAGCACTAATACCCTTGGGAAAGGTATGAATACAATTATTCTCCCTCCAGCTATGGGTAAATAGTAGCGCAGACTAGGTTCTTCAGCCTTGGTGAGGCAACTAGTCTAGGAGAAGGAAAACTCTGAATTGAAAC
The DNA here is from genome assembly GCA_963585895.1 of Sepioteuthis lessoniana. Lineage (NCBI taxonomy): Eukaryota > Metazoa > Mollusca > Cephalopoda > Myopsida > Loliginidae > Sepioteuthis > Sepioteuthis lessoniana. The sequence continues at coordinate 26,826 of CAUZXS010002500.1, read as the reverse complement.
CTGTTAAACTCCACTTAAAAATTGACCTTGTGTCATATCCTGCCCGAGTAGAGGGGTTGGGTGAATATGATATTCAAATGGCGTCTGAAGTTCCTTTATCTTGTTTTTAAATAGATTCTCGCAAAAATGTTTCTCAAAGTGAGGGCCGCGGACCCCACATTTCTAAGAACAAATTTCTGACGTTCTACTTGGCTACAATCATTGCTTCGGCCATCATCTTTTTCGAACAGTGAATTTTTCTTTCTCTAATCTTGCCGACTCGGGTGCGCGCCTAAACAACAACAACACTCAGGAACTGCGACCTTATCGTCCATTTCCCTAGATCGAATTCAGTTCGCCTTGCTAGGCAGCAGTGGACAAAAGTGGCCTGAGTGTGTTTATGCATCTCTTTTGGGCAGACATGAAGAGAGCCGAAACATGTGTTTACGTCATGTCTCTCCTTTGAGTAGATTTGAACTAAACACGTGCGCATGGCAGACAACAAACCCCCGCCGTCCGCCATCTTTAACTTTAATCTCCGCAAATTTTTTTTCCCGCGCTTTTTGATTTACTCGTCCGTAAACATACCAAATTTCGTACGAATTCTTTATATTGAGTGTATGTGCTTGTACATCTCATCTGGACAGTAAATTATACCTATATATATATATATATATATATATTCATATACAGAGCTGAGTGTGTGAGGATTGATAGATAGAAAGTAAGAAGGGATATATTCAAATGTTAAGGATATAGAAGACATGAAAAAAAAAAAAAGAAAAAGAAAGAAGAGACAGATCAGACGATAAAAAGAGAGAGAAAGAGAGATTGAGAAAGAAGACACAATCATTTGAGAGAAAGAGAGAGAGAGAGAAAGAGAGAGAGAGAGAGAAAGAGAGAGAAAGAGAGATTGAGAAAGAAGACACAATCGTTTGAGAGAGAGAGAGAGAGAGAGAGGGGGAGAAAGACAGAGAGAGAAAGAGAGAGAGAGGGGGGTGCAAAAGAGAAAAAAAAAGAATGAAAAAATATTGAGAATGAACAAGAGACAAGAAAGAAAGTTTGAAAGAAAGAAAGTTTGAAAGAAAGAAATAAAGATCAATTTTAAAGAAAGAATAAAGAAAGAGTGAAATAAAGGAAGATAGAAATTAAGAAAGGAAGACAAAAAAGGAGAAAAAAAGATAAAAGAAAAAAAAAGACAAAACAAAAGTGTTGAGAGAAATAAATAAATTAAAAAACAGAAAGAAAGAAAGAAAGAAAGTCAGGAAAATAAGCAAATAAAGAGTAAAAGAAAGAATTAAAAAGTGAAAGAAAGAAAAATTGACGAAAAGAAAGAAAAAGAAAGAAACAAAAAAGAAAACAAAGAAAAAAGAAAAAAACGATGATTAAAAGAAAGAGACGAAAGGAAGAAAAAGTAACAAAAACAATGTTTCATAGAAAGAAAGAAAGAGAGAAAGAAATAAGTGAAGAGAGGAAGAAAAAAAGAAAGAAAACAAAAACATTTATAAAAGCATAAAAGAGAAAAAAGAAAAAAGAATAATAAAACAAACGAAGAAATTGATACAGAAAAAATGAAAGAAAAAATCCGAAAGAGTGACAGAAAAAAAGTAAAGAATGTTTAAAAAATGATGAAAAAAAAAACAAATTTGGATGGAAAAGAAAGAAAGATTGACAGAAATAACAAAAAGATAAAAATAAAAAGTGAAAGTGACAAAAATAAGAAAATACTTAGAAAAAAAAGTAAAAGGAAAAAAAGAGAGTAAAAAGAGAAAGAAAAAGTGGGAAAAAGAAAGGATAAACGAAAGAAAAAGTGAAAGAAACAGTAAAGAATGGAGTAGAAAAGAGTAAGTGTGAAAGAAAGAGAAAATAATAGAAAGAATGAATGAAAGAAATCCTGAAAGAAAAAAATGCAAGAAAAAGAGCTCGTAAGAAAGAAACAATAAATAAGGGATGAATGAAAACAGAAAAACCTGGAAGAAACAAAGAAAAATAAGAAAGAAAAACTTGATAGAAAGAAATTCCTAAAGAAAGAAAGCATGAAAGAAAGAACAGATTGATGAAGTGAAAAGAAAAAAGTAAAAGTAAGAAATAGCAAAAGGAAGGAAGTTTGATAGAAAGAAAAACCCTTAAAAGAAAGAAAGAAAGAAAGAAAGAAAGAAGAAAGAAAGAAAGAAGAAGTTTGGAAGAAAAAAGACCGAAAGAAAAAGCAGCAAAAGAAAAAAAAAGAATAAAAGAAGAGGAGCTAGAAAGAAAAGAATGCTTGAATGAAAGAAAAAAGTAAAAGAAAAAAGGAATTAAAAAAGTAGTGATGAAAAGAAAGAGTTTTAAAAAAGTTTTTAAAAGAGTGAAAGAGAAAATGTATTAAGAAAAAACAGGTGAATGAAGGAAAGAAAGAATGCGTGTAGGAAAAAAAACTGAAAGAATAAAAGAAATAATGAATGAAAAAAAGAAAGAAAGCGTAAATAAAAGAAGAAAAATGATGTAGAGATATAAGAAAGGCTGAAGAAATGAAAAGAAAGAAAGAAAGAAAGAAAGAAAGAAAATAAGCATGAATTAAAGAGAAAAAAGGGGGAAAGAATAAAAGGAATATTGAGTGAAAGAAAGAAAGGATGAAAGAAAAAAGATTTAAATAAAAGAAGGGTAAAGTTAAGAAAGAAAGAAAAAAGAAAGAAAGAAAGAAAGAAAGAATGAAAGAAAGAGAGCGTGAAAGAAAGAAAGAAAATGTTTAAGAAAGAGAGAAAGAATGAAGAAAACATTGGATAGTAGAAGGAAAGAAAGAATGAAAAAAATGAGAGGAAGCACGAAAGAAAGATAAGAAGCCTTTAACAAAGAAAAAAGAAAGAAAATGTATTAGATAATGAAAAAAGTATAAATGATGGAACAAAAAATTTAAATGAAGTAAAAGAGAAAGGCAGAAAGAAATAAGTAAACCTTGAATGAAAAAGAATTAATAAAAAAAAAAGAAAGAAAGAATGAAAAATTGTAAGCGTCAACGAAAAGAAAAATAAAGAAGAATTAGATGGTCACATAAAAGAATTGATGAAATAATGAAATGGAGCATGAATGAAGTATAAAAAGCGTGAAAGAAAGAAAGAAAGAAAGAAAGAAAGAAATTAAGCGTGAAAGGAAGAAAAAAAGCCTTTATAGAAGAAAGAAAGAAAGAAAGAAAGAAAGAAAAAAAGAAAGATTGTAAGCGTGAACGTAAAGAAAAACAAAGAAGGATTAGATGATCTGATAAAAGAATCAATGAAATAATGAAAGGAAGCATGAATGAAGTATAAAAAGCGTGAAAGAAGAAAGAAAGATAGAAAGAAATTAAGCGTGAAAAAAAGAAAGAAAACTTTTATAAAAGAAAGAGAGAAAGAAACAAACAAGCAAACAAAGTTTCAGTAAAAGAAAAAAAAAAGAATAAATGAAAAGAAAGAAAGAAAGAAAAAAGGGTGAATAAAAGAAAGAATGCTGGAATGAGAGAAAAAAGAAAGAAGGAAAAATGGTGGAAAAAGAATGAAAGAATGAAAGAAAGCGTTAATAAAAGAAAGAAAGTGTGAATGAAAAAGAAATAAATAAAGAAAGAAAGAAAGAAAGAATGAAAAAAGAGAGAAAGAAAGAAAAATGAATGAAGGAACGATTGGATAGTAAAACGAAACAATGAGAAGAAACATGAATAAATGCATGAAAGAAAGAAAGAGAGAAAGAAGGGAAGAAAAGGTGAAAGTTTCAATACAAGAAAGAAAGCATGAATGAAAGAAAGGAAAAATAAAAGAAAGATTGAAAGGAAGCATGACTGAAAGAATTTAAGGCGTGAATGAAATAAAGAAAGCGTGAAAGAAAGAAAGAAAGAAAGAAAGAAAATGAACGAAGGAAAAAATCCATGAGAAGAAAAGGAATTCCCTTGAAAGAAAATGACTTTTTGAAAACAAAAAATGGGAGAATAGAGAATAGAAATAAATACAAACCATTTTCGAGTAAAAGAGCGCTGAAAGAGAATTGGTAAAAGTTTTGTATGGAACTATTTATAGGGTTGGTGTAATCTAAAGGCATATCAACCATTTTAGCTTATCTAATGCCAAATTATTGCATACTCAAACGCAGATGCATGCAAAATCATAACGATGACACAATAAAGACGAGCGACACAGTTCTTTAGAAAAATATACCTCTCACTTTATTGAAAGGGTTATGTGTGAGAGGGTGTTGGAGACCGAACAGAACTACAATATTTTGACCCCCACTCCTATGGCCATAACAGCGTTTCTTCCCCGTTCTCCTGTGCTGTTCAACCGGGGGGCGTGGAGGCCCAGCCTCTCTGGGTGCTGGTTCTCTTTACCGCATCTTTCACCAACTGATTGAACTTCCTGTGCACCGAGTTATATAATAGTTCATCGCCCACCTTCTTCTTGTGAACGTCACAAATCGCACTCATTCAACCGGCCCACGGTCAAGGTCATATTCTGATATTCATCGACCGGATGCACCTGTTATTTACACAGGTGCATTTCCTATTTTGACAGCTTGGCTGGGTCGGAGGTCAATATACTCAAAATCCTCTTTATGCACATCCTGAGCTAATTTTTTTTCACGCAAGTAAATGGATTCCTTTTTTTTTATCAAATACAGAGAATTCTATTTACTATTAATCATTTGTTTGCACACAGTTGAATGTTTTCAAGTATTGCTGTGCATAAATAACTATTCAATTGAGTATCAGTCGTTTGTTTACACACAGTTGAATGATCAAACTGTTCTATTTCAAATAATTCAGTTTAGCATAAGTACATAGTTTGAATGTCAAGCAGTTCTACTTGGCCTGCAGATTGGATCCTATCAGGTTTTACCCCTCCCAAACAGAGTGGACCTGGGACTGATGGCAAAGAAATGGTACTTAACGTTCCTCAAAGCTCCAGCGTTACAGAAGCGTTACCATCAGATTGTTTAATGTCATATCCAGGATATTCGTTAGAAGAGTCGTACCTTGCTGCAGAGACGCAGTCAGTGTTTTCTGCAGACCTCAGCCGACTGGGCCAAATCCTTTTCATACATATTTATAAAATATATATAATTTGCAAACGCATTGGTTTGATAACAGTTCTATTCCAAACAATTCAGTTTAGCATGTCAACAAAGTTTAAAAATTCCAAGTATTGTTATGTATCACTAACAATTCAATTAAACATCATTCATTTGTTTGCACACAGTCAAACGATCAAAAAGTTCTATTTCAATCAATTCAGTGTAATGCTAGTCATTTGTTTGCACACAGTTTAAATATCAAACAGTACTAAACACCATTCATTAGTTTATACAGAGTTTAAGGATCAAATAGTTCTATTTCTAACGATTCAATTTATACCTAAGTCAACAAAGTTAAATTGCTCCATGTATTCTTATGTGTCACTAATCGTCTAATTATTCATCAATCATTTGGAGGTGCCCGTGGTGTAGTCGGTATCGTCGTAGGAAATGGACACGACGACACGAGTTCAAATCCTGGACGAGACTGATTGCATTTCACATAACACTAATACCCTTGGGGAAGGTATGAATCCAATAATTCTCCCTCCAGCTATGGGTAAATAGTAGGACAGACTAGGTTCTTCAGCTTTGGTGAAGCAACTAGTCTAGGAGGAGGAAAACTCTGAATTGAAACCTGTTAAACTCCGCTTAAAAATTGACCTTGTGTCATATCCTGCCCGAGCGGAGGGGTTGGTAAATAGTATCACTCATTTGTTTACGTAGAGTTTAATGACCAAACAGTTCTATTTCTAACAATTCAATTTAGCATAAGGCAACAAAGGGTGTAAGAATTGCTTTGTATCACTAATAATTCAATAAAACATCAGTCATTTGTTTGAACCGTTCTATGTGCCAAAACCGTTCTATTTCTAACAATTTAATTCAGCATAAGCCAACAAAGTTAAATGGCTCCAAGTATTGATATGTATCACTAACATTTAAACATCAGTCATTTGTTCGACCACAGTTAAACGATCAAAAAGTTCTATTTCAAATATTTTAGTTTGATGATAGTCATTTGTTTGCACACAGTTAAATGCTCAAACCATTCTATTTCTAACAATTCAATTTAGCATAAGTCAACAAAGTTATATGGTTCCAAGTATTGCTATTGTCCGGCTTATTGGTCTACTGGGTAGAATGTTCACCAAAGACCCAGGAGACCAGGGTTCAATCTCCAGGTTGAGTCTTACCAAAAACTTAAAAATAGTGCTTGATGCTTCATTACTTAACACACAGCATTATAAGATACGTAGCAAGGGTAAAGTGGAGAAATCTGGGGGAAAGAGTAGCACCCTCCCCTATACCTCGATGTAGTAGCTATTTAAAAGGGAGCCTTCGAGTCACGCTCCACTACAGTCGCCAACTACTTTATTGTTAGGAATCACAATTCAAATAAACATCAGTCACTTGATGGCACACAGTTAAGTTTTCAAACCGTTCAATTTCTAACAATTCAATTTAGCATAAGCCAACAAAGTTAAATGGTTCGAAGTATTGCTATGTATCATTAACAACTCAAATAAACATCAGTAATTTGTTTGCACACAGTCAAACGATCAAAAAGTTCTATTTCAAATAATTTAATTTAATGCTAGTCATTTGTTTGAACACAGTTTAAATATCTAACAGTATTATTTGGACGCTATTAGGTGCTACCACTCCGGGTCAGAATGGACGGGGTAGCAATGTACTTCGCAATACCCAAAGCTCCACCATAACTGAAACCAAACGATCAGATTGCTTAGTGTCATATGTGGAACACTAACGGTGGGGGGGGATCTTACCCATCTGCAGTGATGCAGTCGATGTATTCAACAGCACTCCCCCAGGGGCCCCTCTGGTGGTGTAATGGTTTGAGAGCTAGACTAGCAAACCTACATGAGTGAGTTCGAGTCTCATCTGGTGCCCCATTCATATGGCCTTGTGCCACACCTAATCAAAAAGTTTAATAAATTACAACAGAACCCCTACAGCAGATTGGGCTTATCAATAACCGTGTTTTCTTCAAATTATTTGATCATATCGCTGTATTCAGTGGATATAAGAAGATATATAACGGCGTAATTTCCTGGCTATGATTATCACAAATGCTTGTAAGATCCTTTTTCATTTTGTCTGACATTGTACAAGTTCATAGAATGAAATCTTAGCTTCAGTGAAATTTAGGGGTCTGAGGTACAGATACCATATATATATATATATATATATATATATATATAATGCCAAATCCCGTTTATATATATATATATATATATATATATATATATATATATATATATATATATATATATATACTTTAAGAAAAACAACAAACCGGTCACGTTAGGATTATAGATTTATTTCCATCCTGTTACACATTTTTGAAAATTATATATATATATATATATCTTAAAGAGGTTTATGGTTCTGATTGGCTCACTTGGTGAGTTAATGGACGAACAAATGTGGTAGTATTATCAAAAAATCCTCAAAATCAATGTTAGAGCTTTTACACACACACACACACACATATATATATATATATATATATATATATATATATATATATATATATATATATTATAACAGTGTTGATTGTCATTAAATCACTTTGTGGGTTTGTGTCGAACAAAGTGCAGTATAATATAGAGAGGGCTCGATATCTGTGACAGAGCTATTAAATAATAAAAATAATAAATAAATATATATTAGATTTATATATTTATTTATTATTATTATTATTATATATTCTTTATATATTATTGTCACTCTGGGTTTCATGCTTTCTGCATTTGTCAGACATTCGTCTGTATATATATATATATATATATACACTGTATCCAAAAGTGAGTACATCCCTCACATTTCTGCAGATATTTAAGTATATCTCTTCATAGGACAATACTGACAAAATGACACTTTGACACAATGAAGAGTAGTCTGTGTGCAGCTTGTTTAACAGAGTTAATTTATTTTCTCCTCAAAACAACTCAAAATATAGCTATTAAAAGCTAAACCCCAGCCAACAATGTTTTGAGTTATTTTGAGGGGAAAATAAATTAACTCTGTTATATAAGCTGCACACAGACTACTTTTCATTGTGTCAAAGTGTCATTTTGTCAGTGTTGTCCCATGAAGAGATATACTTAAATATATGCAGAAATGTGAGGGTTGTACTCACTTTTGTGATACACAGTATATATATATTACCCGATATTCTAAAGGCTGAAACCAGTAAAAATAGATTTGATAAAAAACAAAAATAGTTCCACTCTTATAACCTTGCTATTAGAAATTGCTGCTCAATAATTATATATATATATATATACAAAGAGAGAGAGAGAGAGAGAGAGAGAGAGAGAGAGAGAGAGAGAGAGAGAGAGAGAGAGAGAGAGAAACTCAATTAAAAATGTTGCTTAACAATTACATAAACATCCGGACATCATAAAAAAGGTGATAAGACTAAAAATTTATGTTGTGCTTAATAAATCCAGTTATCATACCAACTTGCAGAACATCATTGACGACAAAAAAAATTTACAAAATTGAATAATAATCCAATCAACCAAAGTCAATCAAGAATTAACAAGTTTATTAACCCTAATAACGCCGAATGTCACAATATAAAATTATCTGAAATAATTGGTGATTACAAAATAGGATATATTTATGTAATTGTTAAGATTCATAAAACTGGCTTTCCACTTATATCAATTATTTCATAAGTAACTACACCAATATAACCATATTTACCAACCCCTCCGCTCGGGTAGGATATGACACAAGGTCAATTTTTAAGCGGAGTTTAACAGGTTTCAATTTAAAGTTTTGCTTCTCCCAGACTAGTTGCCTCAACAAGCCTGAAGAACCTAGTCTTCCCTACTATTTACCCATAGCTGGAGGGAGAATATTTGGATTCATACCTTTCCCAAGGGTATTAGTGCTATGTGAAATGCAATCAGTCTCGTCCAGGATTTGAACTCGTGTCACTGTGTTCATTTCCTACGACGGTAAACGTTACACCACCGGCACCTCCACACTACACCAATATAACAAATTACAAAAACCATTAACCAACTTGAAACACCTTTCCCATCATTATAATATTAAATTCACCCAAGAGATTATTGAAATTCTTAAAATACATTAACTTAGCAATGTTATTATATCTTCTCTAAATGTAGAAAATTTATCACCAAATTTTCCAGTTCGAGAAACAATTGATATAGTAATTTACAAAACTCATTGCTTCGATATGGCACAAGGCCGAATAAATAGGGCGCCCAATACGACTCGAACTCATTCGTGTAGGTTTGCTAGCCTAGCTTGCTAACCGTTACACCACCAGAGGTACCTATAGAAACAATTCATATAATTATAAATAATATTTACCACCACTGAACACTCCCCCCCACCCACTAAATCAGCTCCAATATTTTACGGAACATACATTTACTCCGTTCTACTGAGGTACCATTTTTTGATCCTCACGGAAATATATACATGCTTCCGTGAGGATAAAAAAATGGTACCTCAATAGGGCCAGTTTTAGGACCTGTTCTTAATAAATTTTTACATGTTAAACCTTGAAAGTCAGTTTTTTTAATACCATCAATAAACCTGATATTTATTTAAGGTTCGGTTTGGTTTCTTTGTTTAATGGCATATCAACCTTTGTAGGTTATATAATGCCAAAGCCATTTTCCTAGAAGAACCGTAGTGTTACTATTTAACCCATAGCTGGGAGGATAAGGGAACTCATACCTTTCCCAAGGGTATTAGCCCGAAAGTGATCGTAATAGCGCGACTGGAATACGAACTCGCTTACTAAGATTCCACTGTCCATCGCTTTAACCATTACACCACAAGGATCCCCTTATTTAAATTTGGTTGACGACATACTCCTCACAAACAGCACGAATGAAATTAACACAATACAAGATACTGTTCAAAATAAATCCGTTCTTAACTTCAGACAAGAGCTCAATATCAATGATAAAATCCCATTTCTTGGCATCCTAATAGACACAAGCAATATTAACAAATTTACCATCTCTACATATAAAAAACCTACCAACATTATTAATCCCTGTACCCTCAATTTCCATAGTGAATGCCCCTCTCGTTATTAAAGAACAATTAAAAAATCACCTTTTTACGGAGTTTAATTGTTTTCTTCCTCTCGAACTATCTTTCTTGATATAATATAAACGCTTATTAATAATAGTTTTCCCAACTACATTGTTGATACAGAATTTAAATATTTCATTTATATAACTGGAGGTGCCTGTGGTGTAATGGTCATCGTCGTAGGAAATGGACACGGCGACACGAATTCAAATCCTGGACGAGACTGATTGCATTTCACATAGCACTAATACCCTTGGGAAAGGTATGAATCCAATTATTCTCCCTCCAGCTATGGGTAAATAAATCTTCAGCCTTGGTGAGGCAACTAGTCTAGGAGAAGGAAAACTCTAAATTCCAACCTATTAAACTCCGCTTAAAAATTGACCTCGTGTCATATCCTGCCCGAGCGGAGGGGTTGGTAAATAGGATTAATATAACTGGATAAAATAACATATACAATACCGTAAACAATAAACTGCGCATAAACCTTCAGGTTTGGTTTCTTTGTTTAATGGCATATCTACACTTTTTAGGTTATTTGATGCCAAAGCCATTCTCCTAGAAGAACAGTAGTGGTACTATTTAACCCATAGCTGGGAGGATAAGAGGGTGCATACTTTTCCCAAGGGTATTTGCCCGAAAGTGAACGTAATAGCGCGACTGGAGTACGAACTCGCGTACTACGATTCCGCAGTCCATCGCTTTAACCACTACACCACGAGCCCCCCCTAAACCATTACTACAAAAACCAATTTCATGATAATTATTAGATGAACATGTATTAAAAAAATCTTATCCAAAAAATGTTCCAGGTACTGATCCAACCAAAAAATATGACTTACCATTTACTACTACAAATTTAAAACTTCCAACCAAATTATTTCTCATAACTCTTCCACTGAACTTATTGATCGGACAAACATCGTATATACGTTTAAATGTATCTTAGGACTCGGTCTCGAACGAAAATAATATTAACGTTCGTCTTAACACTTGATCCATTCAAAACGTCTTACAAGGCACCTTAATGATTCCAGTTGTATCGCCGAACATCTTGCAAGCCACTACCTCTCCAAATATAAATTTCAAAAAATTCTTGTTGAAAACACGTCTATAATAGCACATGAAATTAATAAGCCATGACTACAAATCCAAGAAGCCCGACCTATGAAGCCAAGAATTAATAGAATTAATTTTGAGAATTGTGACAATGTTTTGCAATGCCCTTATTTTTTATTTTTTTTATTTTAGTTGAGTTATTAACGAAATGAAAAAGATAGAACGTTTTTTAGACATTCTATTTCTCTTGATAAAATATTCTATATCCATTGACCGCGTTTTCTTTCAAATCTCTGAGATGTCAGTAGAATCTCAGTTTAATCAAACTATAAGTCTATGTATGACGCGACGTGCGGTTAAATACTTGATTAATATGTAAAAATAAGAATTTATGAAATATATGAAAATTAACATATATATATATATATATCTCAAAAACAAAAAGATCCTTAAAATAAGTATCTTTTTGTTCAAGGCTTAAATTGACCTAAAAAATTAGTTAATTGTTCCTAAAGGTCAGTTAAGTGCGAGACAATTGTTTTTGATGTTAAAGATCAGCGAATTTATTTAATTTTTCGGTTGTCATCTAACTTTTTCGATCAAAATGATTAAACGGCTCATTTCGTAAAACGTTTTTCTAGCCCTTACCTTAAAGGTCAATGTCAGAAAGGAGATTTAATTTTGCTCCAACCTAAATAAAGGTAAGTTGGGCATGTCTCATCCAGTCAGGTGAGGCTTAGAATTTTTTGTTCAACCCCATTGCTCTAAACATCTTCCCATTGGTCAAAGCAAATAAAAAGGGTTTTCCCTATACCTGTAATATATAATCCTGAACTAGGAATGGGAATATGACTTCTAAGTCTCTTATTGGACAACCAATCTGAAATCTTTTTTAGTCCAGATATTGATCTATAAAAATAGGATGGTAAAACGAATAATCAGAGAGGGTGAGAAAAGGGACCAAGCAGAAACTCATGACTGTCGAAGAAGCATCTCTTCCATTCTAAACCAGAGGCACTCTGAACAACCTTCAGGTTTTACAAAAATTCAAAGTCCCTGACTATAGAGATATAAGTGTCATTCTAACAACACCTCATCGTCACTCTTCCTTTCCGATATCCTTTCTTCTTTTTTGCTTGTTATTTATTGTCTCACAAACGTGTTTGAATAAAAAAAAAAAAAAATTTGTTATTTGTTATCAACGGGTTTTCTCTATTCTTTGAGTTGCTAGGCAATCTAGTCACTCATATTACCTGACCGTCAGAAGGAGATCCGGCTGAATTGTGTCAACCCCCTTCGTGGACCTTTCAAAAACAGCGTGGGCACGGAAGGACTTGACAAAGCAAACAGTCGGAGGTTAATGTGGTAGCCGCGAAGACAACAGCCACAACAAGTATTGTGACTAGTAGTCACACCTCATTAGGCTCCTTTACTAGCATAGAACCACATATGTAATGCATTTTTCAATTTAAAAAAAAACTTGAAAAAACTTGCTTTAGATTTGTAAAACCTGTGATGAAGGCCTATAATGAGTTCGAAAAGCACTCAGGATAATTTCAGTCAATTCACCTACACACTCCGACCCAAAACGAAAGCACTTGTGAAGAAACTAGAAAATAATCCTTATAAAATTATATAGACAAAATGTGTTTTTATTATTTAATCAAACCTACTTATATATATATATATATATATAATCGGCCTAAAAATGGTATTTGATACGTTCTTGCTTAATACTCAGCATTATAAGGTACGAATCATGTGTAAAGTGGAGCAATCTATGGAAAGGAGAATCACCCTCCCTTACACTTCGGTGTAGTAGCTATGAAAAAGAGAGCCTTCGGTTCACTCTCGACTAGGGTTGTCAACTTTATTAGATGTATATATATATATATATATATATATATAGTAGTCGGCGACCGTAGTCGAGAGCGACCAGAATGCTCCCTTTTCAATAGCTACAACACTGAGGTGTAGGGGAGGTCGCAACTCCTTTCCCTGGATTGTTCCACTTTATCCTTGATATATGCCTTATATTGCTGAGTGTTAAGCAAGGAGGTATTAAGTACTATTTTTAAAGTCTTTGGTATGATGCGACCTGGATTGAACCCAGGTCTCCCGGACCATTGGTGAACAGTCTCTTTCATCTCCTCAATTATCTCATAACGAAAGTCTCCGAGCTTAGGGAATAACCAAAAGTCACAGGGAGCAACAGCTGGACTATAGGGACGGTGAGGAAGTGTGTTGATGCCCATCTTGGTCAAATAGTCTGTGTCATGGATGGAATTGTGGACTGGTGCATTGTCCTGGTGGAAATGCCACTGAGCGGATTTGAAGAGTGCTGGCCTCTTCCGACGGAATCCCTTCCTGAACTCCCTTAAAACCTCAACATAGTAACCCTAAGCCTAATTCTAACCCTTTGGCAAATCAACTCTGGTGTATTGACTTCCTTACTCCTCCCACACGTCTCATCATCCCTCACAGACTCTCTGCCTTCCTTTGAATCTCTTATGCCACCCAAAAACTCATGCAAGATGTCGAGAAGCAGTCTGAAGCATTCCATACGTTTCTATGGCATTTTTTCGAAGTTTGAAACAGAATTTTATTGCATATCGTTCTTCAAAAGTGTCATATTGCATTTTTGAAATTCACCAGCTGTGACAATCAGGCTTTAGAAAGGTGTATTCTAAATCCTGCTGTAGCTGTTCATTTGAACCTGAAATCATAAAAATAAGACATATAGTAATGACATACTGAATTTTCAAGAGTCTACGACAATTTTAAATGCCCATACGAAAAAAGTCTGGAAACTTATTGTATGCACCTCGTATATAGATGCACTACATAGACGCTAACTAAACGGATGTGGAAAAAGCTTGACCGTAACTACACAAGAATGCTGTGAGAAATTTTGAACAAGCCCTGGAGGCAACACCCCACAAAGCACCAGCTGTACGGCCACCCACCTCCCATCACGAAAACTACCAAAGTTAGACGAGCCAGACATGCAGGAAACTGCTTGAGAAGCAGCGATGAGTTCATTAGCGAGGTTTTCCTATGGACCCCCTCACATGGCCGAGTAAAAGCATGGCGACCAGCTCGAACCTACATACAGCAGTTCAGTGAGGATACGGGAAGTAGCCCTGAAGACCTGCCAGAAGCGATGAACTATAAAGAGGAGTGCCGAGAGAGGGTCAGGGATATTTTAATTTATTTATTTTATTGTTATTTTATTTTATTTTATTTTATTTGTTTATTTATTTTTAATGCAAATTTGAAGCTAGTTGGTTTTTGGTGAATAAAAGAAAGCGATTTCTCCTAGAATTCAGTCGAATTTAGGCTTCCTGATGATCCGTTAAGGTGAAACTTTAGTAGAAGATTTTTGACTCGCGATTTAGGTTAATTTTATATATATATATTGGCCCAGCGGTTAGAGTGTTCGCCAATGGCCCGGGAGACCTGGGTTCAATCCCAGGTCGAGTCATACCAAAGACTTTAAAAATGGAACTTGATACCACCTTGCTTAACACTCAGCATTATAAGGTACGGTTCAAGGGTAAAGTGGAGCAATCCAGGGAATGGAGTAGCGCCCTCCCCTACACCTTGGTGTAGTAGCTATCGAAAAGGGAGCCTTCGGGTCACCCTCGACTATGGTCGCTAACTTTACTTTTTATATATATATATATATATATATATATATATGTATATATATATGTGTGTGTGTGTGTGTATGTGTTCAAACAATCGTTTGAATAAGGTTTAAATATATATCTTCGAGGTAGTAAGTTTTTTTTTCATTCATGATCAGTCCTAAAAAAACATTTTCGTCATAATTATACAAGGTTTAAAATATATCTTCGTGGTAATTCGATATATTTTATCTGTAAAGTGTATTTTGGCGATAATAAATAGATATTTTTAGTAACGTATTTTTGTGATAGTAAAGTTAAAGTAAAGTTAGCGACCATAGTCGAGGGTGACCCGAAGGTTCCCTTTTCGATAGCTACTACACCAAGGTGTAGGGGAGGGCGCTACTCCTTTCCCAGGATTGCTCCACTTTACCCTTGAACCGTACCTTATAATGCTGAGTGTTAAGCAAGGTGGTATCAAGTACCATTTTTAAAGTCTTTGGTATGACTCGACCTGGGATTGAACCCAGGTCTCCCGGGCCATTGGCGAACACTCTAACCGCTGGGCCAATGTCCCGGTTTTTGTGATAATAGAATCGATTAAATTTTAAAATATGTTTTCATAATAATAAAATAAATGTTTTTCAAAGCTTAGCACAAAGCTTACATAAACGTGGGAACCAGATGCAGAGCAAAAACCAAATATGCTTGGTGGCTCCAAAAATTATATGGACCCAGTATCTATTCCCCTAAAAATTGGCGCCTCATGCTGTTATATAGTAATTTACAGCATCACAACGACACAATAATTAAACAGACGCAAGGACAAAGACGCAAGAAGAATTAAGATGCAGGAAAGAAGACACATGAAGACTTCTTTAGAAAAATATTCACCTCTCTCTTTATTTGTAAGGTTTGCGTTTGAGAGGATGCTGGAGACCGAACATAAACTTCATATTTTGACCCCACTGTTACGAACGTCACGTTCTGTCTTTATTGTTCTCCTGATGTTGGGGTCTACTCCATCGGGGCTTTCCGAGGGCGCCCTCGGTCTGGTGTGGCCTTCCCTACCACATCTCGTCTCTAACCCTCTGGGAGTCTGCTGGCAACTGCTTCGGGGGTTTTCCGAGTGCCACCTCGGTCGGGTGTGGCCTTCCTTACCACATCTGGTCTCTACTGTCTGGATCTCTCCTGGCAACTGCTCTGGCACCCCAAACTCAACTGAGTTAAATAATAACTCAACGCCCACACGATCGCCTACTGGATCTTTGAATCGGATGTTTAATCGTCATCAAGCGGAAATAACTGTCATGCAGTTCAGAGGTTACTCTCTTCCGGTGCATCATTGTTAGTGGCACAATAGGACCTTCACCTTGTCCCATATCATAAGCCTTAATCCGCCCACGCGATCTCTTCCGATTACTGGCCGTTGGAATGTGTCACTTCCTTCCGGTGTATTACCTCGGAATAGCAATTTTGGGCCGGGGCGAAGGTCAAAATATAACAATGCGCTAGGCATTAAACCCAGCCCTGCCAAAGCAGGTGACTGTCTGGAAGCACGGCCCTCGGGGGTCCAAGGAATGTTTGTCTTACCACAGTACTGAATACTCTGTAAGCGAGGGTATTTTTCTGGTGACCCACAAACACAAAAGTTTGGCACAAGGCCTTTGTTAACATTGGAACCGGGTGCAGGGTAAAAAACAGATATACCCAGCGGCTCCAATAATGCCTTCGGCCTGGTTGGCATTCGGCTAAAAGGGGCGCCTCAGACGCCTGATGATAAATCAAACCCTGCTGAGTACTCTAAAAGGGAGGCTAGCTACTACTGCAAACCCCGTCAGGAAAATATCTAGCGAGCTACTACTGCTAAAATATCTAGCTGGCTACGACTGCTAAATTCGTCGGGAAAATATCCTCCCTTACAACATAAATAGTCATTACAATCAAACATTAATATTTTCTTTCTTTTCCATCATAATCTCTTTCCTATTTAATTGAAGCGTTTTTATAATTTAGTTCCAATATTTTGACTTATTTTCTTATCTGCTGGTTCTATTATGTTGAATATCTTCTAAACTTAATTCTCATTCGATTGCTTCATCTTGTATTAATCTTGACAGTCCGCAAAAGAAAAACACCAAAATTAAATGAATTTTATTAAAAAATAGAACCTGGCTGTAGAGCTTGCAATTTTAAATGCTTGTAATAGTTATTTTCTAAGATCACTACGATTTGTTAGCTGAGAGCGACGTATGAAGTGCTGACGAATAACTATATTGAATGAATGCTGCTTGAGACGTGATCCATTTCGGCCAGGTCACTTTAGGGAGGGTCATGACGTTGAAAAGATCCCCCGCTGTGAACTAAAGACCACCACTGATGATGCATCCAACCACAATTGGGAGATGAATTTTGCAAAATTACTCGTTCGTAATATCATTTTTGGCCGATATAAAGGGTGAAAATGATATTTTTATGATAATTACTAAATGTTGAACTCTACAGGGTGGAACGATAAAATTATCGCCCTAGAAAAGAGGACATGATTCCATTTCCGTTTAATGAAAACCGATTTTCTTTTTTTTGTTGCAAACCATCTACTGGTTGACCAGTTGCGTACAAATCCCAAGAGCGATTGGAGACTTCTATCATGTCTGAAAGTGACACACTGTTCAACGAGCGAGATCGGAGATGCGTTGCTGTACAATTCATGCTCTCTACCGATCCAAGTTATGATAACAGGACCATTACCAGCACCCTCAAAATGCAAATCCGGACGGTTCAACGCTTGAGGACACAGCTCAACGCATTGGACGACCCTTTGGAGGTGGTTGAGCGGAAGGACACCGCCAGGAAGACCCGGACCAAGGAGCTCATCGAAAAGGTCCAGGCAATCATTGATGAAACTCCCCAGCAGCCAAATCGGCAGATTGCTAGAGATTTAGGCGTCTCACACACAACTGTGAATGCATGTGTGAAGGAGGACTTGTAATGTAGGTCCTACAGGTGCCAGACAAGCCAGATCTTGACTGAGAAGATAAAGACCCTCGGGCTAATTAGGTCCGTCAGGCCCCCTTTCATACCCCGACCTGAACTCGTTGGACTACTTTGTTTGGTCATACGTTGAGAACATCACCAACATGACCTCCCACAACACCAAAGCTAGCCTGATCGACGCGATCCGCTGAGTATTCTCCGAGCTCCAGCCGGCGCTTGTGGAAAAGGCATACTCCTAGTTCTGGATCCGTATCGAGGCGGTGGTTGAGGCTGAAGGCGGCTACATTGAATAGATGTCAGCTCTACTACATAATCAAGTTACCTGAATTGATTTTTTCAATAAAAGTTTTAAAATAAAGCTGTATTGTTGTTTTCTTTAGGACGACAATGTTATCGTTCCACCCTGTACTTTTAGAAATATATTTTCGTGATAAAACAAAAATATATATCTATAAAAGTGTATTTTTACTATATTTACTTAAGATTTGAAAATATTCTTTCATGAAAATTATAGCCATGAGACTTTAAAATAAATTTTCGTAATGAACATATGAATAACTATTTAAGGATAATAATAACTAGAAAATGGGTTTTTAAAAGTATAATTCAGTGTCAGTTAGACAAAAAATGTTTGACAATATATTTTCATAATATTTAGATTATAGAGGTTTATAAAATATATCGTGATAATAATGTAAATCAGGTATATGTGTGGATGACAATATATACGCTCCCCCATTGGGTTTCAGCCGTGGCCGTCGCTTAAACCCTGGCCTGCTCGATGAAATATGAAGTCACATGAATCTCACTTCATGACAACGTTGAATTATTATCACAAAGTCATTTTTTAATAAAGATTTAAAACTTTTAAAATGTAACAAGAAAGAAAAGAAAAAGACATGTTTTGATTTATATTGGTTTTTATTAATTTTAATTAAAATTAAGAAAAAAAATAATTAAAAAGAAAAAATGAACATAAACAACAATGACACACACATATATATATATATATATATATATATATATATATATATGTATTTATATATACACATAGATATACACACACACACATATATATACATATAGACGCACACATATATATATATACATATATATATATATATACGTACACGCACACACACACACATATATATACACTTATATATAGACACACATACATATATAAACACATATATATACACACACACACATATATACATATATGTACATATATACACGTATATATATATATATATATATATATATATATATATGTATATATATATACACATATACACATATATACATATTCATATATATATACATATATCCATACATATATACATGTACATATACACATATATATATACATATACATATATATATATACATATATATATATGAATATATATATACATATACGTATTTACATATACATATTCATATATACATATACATGCATATATATACATATATATAAACATATACATATATATACATATATATAAATATATATGTATATATACATATATATATATATATACATATATATACACATATATAAACATATATATACATATGCATATATATATATACATATATACATGTACATATACATAAATACATATATATTCATATATACATATATATATATATTCATATATACATATATGTGTACATATATATATACATATACATATATATGCACACACACACACACACACACACACACACACACACATATATATATACATGTATATATACATATATATATATACACACATACATACATATATAATACATACATACATACATAAATGTATACATTCATATATATATATATATCAGTAGAGCTTAGCTCTGATTGGCTGTTGCAAAATTATATATAGAGCCTTTTTTGTGGTCATTTTTTTTTTGTTTTCTCCTTGTGTGGATGCGCAGGTTGGCTGCCAGGATGGGAGTTGGAGTTAGATCGATGCCAACTGGGTCATTTGGGTGAGGGGGTCTGATGTTGAAAGACCCGAAACCCCCCATGATCCCAAAGGAAACATCACTGACGACCCATCCCGAAGCATCAACTAAGATGTATGGTATAAATAAAAATATATGTATATATATATATATATATATTGAAATATTTTGAATCCATTGTTAATCCTCCTGGATGAAATAAGATATTTTTACCTTTCAAAAAAGATACACTTAAAAAATTCTAGGATATTTGGTAATTTAATTGCATTTAAACATATTTTTTTAGATAAAGTATCTTTAGGATTATTGAATTAATAAGGTTTTATGTATCTTTTCGTAATCAATAAATATATGATGCAACATTATATTGTTTTGTGATAATTAAGTTTGTGATTTTTCAAAAATGATTTTTTGATGTATTTTAATAATACATGTTTCAAATATATTTTTGTAATATTTATTTAGCGAAGGAATATATTATTGTTACGTGTGTTGGTTACATTGTTTATTGCCTCGCTAAGGTAAAGGAACGAGAGAGAATAACGAAGGTTTTTATATGAAGGTTTTAATAGCAGAATGGAAAAGTGTTTACGCTGGTATGCTACAAGTCTCGTAGGAAGGAAAGAAGTAAGGAAAGAAATGACGTTGTTGTAGAGTTGAGAAGGCATTTCAGCAGCTAAATGCCCGAGCGAAAAGGGCATCGTTAGGTTAAGGCATTATTGAATGTGTGAGGGAGATATGTTCGCCATAGTGTAGCAAAAGTCGTGTTTGCTGGTTGAGCACAGAAACTTTGTCGTCGCCCATGAAAGTGTGGTCCTAGTCGTTTGGGGAGAGAAGTGTGAATGTCTACAGAAAATTTTGCCCAGGGATGAAATGGCTGGCTGTCGGAGCGGTATTTTGTATCGCAGTCGATATAGCCAAAGTTGAAGGGGACTTAGAGTTGTTCCTGTGTGAGACAGATTGAGATCATCTAATTTATATTCAACCGGGAACCCTTGGTCTAAGAGACTAGATTCAAGAGGCCCATAAATTAGATGGCTTTCCTCATGGTGGTGTGATGCTACTGCTAAAAGGAGAGCGGACAGTAATTACGTCTACCCAATTTGAAAAGTTCTAAGGAAGAGGGTGTTTGGCGGACTTTCCCCAATTCGGTGCCGCCCGGAAAAATGGTCCGGGATGAATAGGATAAGTCATCCTGATTGGATGAAAATATGCGTGGACCCTAACGGTCAAATTAATTAACGTGCCAAACATAAATACTAAGTTCTTTCTGCTACATTTGCATAAATAACGTTACAAATTTTCAGCAAAATTATAAAAATAAGATTTAAAACTTGTTTTTCGTAATGAGATTAAGTGAATAAAGTTAAAACGATATTCTTGGTAGTTCCATAATCTATATTGTAAAACTGATCTGTCTTTCCTTTTTTTTAAACGACAAAACAGTCACGTGTAGGTTGTTTGTTTGTTTGGGTTTTATGGCATACCAACATTTGTAGGTTATTTAATGCCAAATCCATTTATATACAAATAAACAGTTCTATTTCAAACAATTCAGTTCAGCATTAGTACTCAATTTAATTGTCAAAAATATTTCTATTTCAAATAATTCAGTTTACTAAATCAGTTCTAATTGAAACAATTCAGTTTAGTATATTTATAGTTCTTGTTTATACACAGTTAAATATCAAAACTTCTATTTCAAACAATTCTGTTTATTGTAAATACATTTCAAAGTTAAAAACATTTCCATTTCAAACAATTCAGTTTAGCATACAAAAACAATTCAATTTCGACCAATTCAGTGTAGCATAAGTACTCAGTTTATATAAAGTACGCAGTTTGAATACCAAAACATTTCTATTTCTAGCAATTCACTTTCGCATAAGGATACAATTCAGTTCTATTTAACCCATACATAGGACCCTATCAGATACTACCACTCTAGGCTAAAGTGGACCTGGAAGCGATGGCAATGAAGGGGCACTTCGCACTCTCCAAAGCTCTACCGTTATTGGAACCTTACCATCAGATTGTTTAGTGTCATAACAGGACACTCGTAGAGG
>CAUZXS010002499.1:0-30910 GCA_963585895.1 Sepioteuthis lessoniana | reverse complement strand
ATATATATATATATATATATATATATATATATATATATATATATATATATATATATATATATATATATATATATATATATATATATATATATATATATATATATATATATATATATATATATATATATATATATATATATATATATATATATATATATATATATATATATATATATATATATATATATATATATATATATATATATATATATATATATATATATATATATATATATATATATATATATATATATATATATATATATATATATATATATATTAGATTCATATATTTAATGCAATGGAAGTTTGTTTGCAACCTCAAGTTTCATGTTTTATAAACAACAATCATCAGGCAGATAATAAAGAAATCGAAAAAATTGAAAAATACAGTAAAAAAAAAGTTAGAATTGTCTGCCATTGGCCTAATGAGTAGAGTATTCCCCAATGGTCAAGGAGACTGAGGTTCAATCCTAGGTCAAGTCATACCAAAGACTCAAAAAATGGTACTTGATGCCTCTTTGCTTAACACTCGGCATTATAAGGTACAGATCAAGGGTAAAATGGAGCAATCCAGTGAATGGAGTGGCGCCCTCCCCAACACCTCAGTATAGTAGCAAATGAAAAGGGTGCCTTCAGTCACTCTCGATTACAGTCGCCAACTTTGTTTACTTTATGTGTGCATGTGAGTGTGTGTGTGTGTGTGTGTGTGTGTGTAGTGTGTGTGTGTGTGTGTGTGTGTGTGTGTTTGTATGGGTTATATTTGGGTATTATTATTAATCCATGGTCTGATGGATTATTTATTTCGAGCCGTCCAAGTCATAAGTTTGTTTCTGCGTACTAGCGTACTAAAGGGTAGGTGACTCAGAATTTGATCATCTCTGAGGGGGTCGTTCTAGTGAGGGGAGTATGATGTTGCAAGACCCGAAACTCCCTGATGACCCAGAAGTTTAAACATCACTGATGACACCTACTGGCACTGGTTTAAGTGCGTATAATCAAGGTATTAACCGGCTTAAGCAAGGATGAGCTCATAAGTGATGTACTCCTATGGACCCCCACATATGGCCGTGCAAAAGCAGAACGACCAGCTCGAACTTACATACAGCAACTATGTGAGGATACAGGATGTATCTCTGAAGACCTGCCGGAGGCGATGAATGATAGGGAGAAGTGGCGAGAGAGGGTCAGGGATATCCGTGCTGGCGGCACGACATGATGATGATGATGATTGGTCTAGTGGGTAGAGTGTTCGCCAATGGTCCGGGAGACCTGGGTTCGATCCCAGGTCGCATCATACCAAAGACTTTAAAAATGGTACCTGATACCTCCTTGCTTAACACAGCAATATAAGGTATGTATCAAGGGTAAAGTGGAGCAATCCAGGGAAAGGGGTAGCACCCTCCCCTATACATTGGTGTAGAAGCTATTGAAAAGGGAGCTTTCTGGTTGCCCTCGGCTATGGTCGCCAATATTACTTTTATTTTGTATGGATGTATAAGTGATGTTTAGTCTATGCGTGTATGAAGATACGTACACAGCGCGATAAATTAGAGGTTGTTTCCTGGATGTATAAGTGATGTTTAGTCTATGCGTGTATGAAGATACGTACACAGCGCGATAAATTAGAGGTTGTTTCCTGGATGTATGAGATGCTATATGTAGCTGAATTTGCAACAGAATGATTGAGAAAAAACTTTTTTTTTTATTTGTTCTCTATATATTTGTGTGTGTGTTTGTAGTGGTGATTTTAACTAAAGAGCAAAATATCATCATTGCATTTTGAAGAAAATAAAGTTTTGATTTCTTAGCATAATAGTATGGTAGGCCAGAATCGCAATAAATATCATGGTGGAGAGATATGTTATATTGTAATATCCTATGGAATATTATACAATATTGGTATTTTATGCTGGAATATGATTTGTGTTAGATTGCAATAATAATTTGTATTAGTTATGATGTGTTAATGATATATTGTGTATGCCTAATTGTAATCTATGATTGTATGTATGTAAGGAATATAGAGAATATTACGTTGCACTAGTTGCATTAGCTATGTCATTTTGTTATGTGTGGGAGTGTGTATGGTGATGATTGTAACTAATGAGCAAATTATCATCATTGCATAATTAAGGAAATGAAGATATGATTTGATGTGTAAGTATGATAGGTCTGGGACGTAAGGTTAATAGGTGGGGAGTTGTGATGGGTTACAATAATTTTTATTAGCTATCTATATTGTGTTAATGTTATGTTATATATACGGTATAGTAATATAAAAAAATAACAAATAAAAAAAATGTTTTTCTTCGTCATTCTGTTGTAAATTTGGCTATATATAGCATCTCATACATCCAGGAGACAAGCTCAAATTTATCGCACTGTGTATGTATATTCATACACACATATACTAAACATCACTTATACATCCGTACACAATAATACACAAATATAACCCACACACTCACATACACACATAAAGAGTTATACACAATTCTAACGTTTTTTTTACTGTATTTTTTGATTTTTTTGATTTTTTTCATTATCTTTCATTATCTGCCTTATGATTGTCGGTTATAAAACGTCATGAAACCTAAGGTCGCAGACAAGCTTCCATGCTATTAAATATGTATAAAATGTAATATATATTTACTTATTATTACATAATAGCTCTATCACAGATATTGAGCACTCTCCAAATCCGCCACAAACCCACAAAGTGAAATAGTGACAACCAACACTGTTACAATATATATATATATATATATATATATATATATATATATATATATATATATATATTTTTTTTTTTTTTTTTTTTTTTTTCCTTATATGGGACAAAGAAATAGTTTGTAGATTGAATAAAGAAGTGCAAAAAGTTTGTTTCACTTTGAGGTACATTCTTATCACATTTATCTTTTTACAAATACAATAAAGAGGAGAAAAGTCTACATTCAGTCATTGACAATTAGACTTGCAAATTAGAACAGCACATAAAAAGAATCCTGACAAACATATAAAGAGAGACAAGGAGAGGAGCATATAAAAAAAGAAAGCATGTTAGAATAGGCTGAGTGATTAGATCAAAGAAGACAATAAACAAAAGATAGAAAGGTAGGTAGGAATGGAAATGTACAAAAATTGTGAATTATATATATATATATATATAAGAGAAAAACTGTAAATAAATCCAATAGTATGAAAATGTACAGGGATAAAAAAAAACACAAAGTCTTCAAAGGATGATTTTATTTATTGAATTATTTGCCAATGTTAAATGTTTCAGTTTCAAAGACTTTCATTAGTGTGTAAATTATTAAATGAAATAGATGAGAAAGTTTTAAAATATTCTATTTTTGTTGGTAGCATTCTGTTACAAATTTGTCTGATGTGATTAATGTTCCAAAATTCATTTTGAAAAATAAATTGATTAAAAATAAAAATAAAAAATAAAAATTCACATCACATCAGTTTTTCTTTATCTAAATTTCTGAAATGAAACTTGATAATTGTTATTACTCATTCGGATAATTCAGATTATTGATCTCATCTTTATTGTTATACTCACAACATTTTGACAGATATGTTCTTCGGCCTTCTTCAGATGTTTCATGTTGAACTCAGGAGCCTCCACAGAATCTTGAACTGTACCCTTTATTTGATCCACAATGATAGACTGTTCCAATTCTCTTAACCAGGACCAGGTACAAGTGTTAAGTTATTGTAAATATTCCTTGTTATTCTTACATGTTGTTGGGATTGAACCTGCAACCTTCAGATAATTTCACTCTAAAATACTTTCCAACCTTATCCACTGCACCATCTGTCTTTGCCTTAGTGAGATTCTGTGTGGACTCCCAAGTTTGACATGAAACACCTGAAGAAGGCTGAAGAATATATCAGCCAAAAAGTTGTGAGTATAACAATAAAGATGTCTGAATATTCCAAATAATAACATCAGTGTATGTATGTATGTATGTATGTATCTATCTATCTATCTATCTATCTTTATCAATATTGGACTTCTTTCTATTTCTGTCTGTTTAATCCAACTATCTACTTAAGAATATATAAACAATGAATTTGAATTGCTTAAAATCAGGGATTATGTAACTTTTCAGCACTAATCTGACCAAATTGAAAAGAACAGGCCTCTGTTTGATAGTATTATGGTTTGAAATGAAACTAGATTCCACAATTTTCTGACAATTTATTATATATATAAATTAACAATTTGGAATCTTTAAAATCAAAGTTGTCATTAGCTTTTAAATCATATTTGACTAAACTGTTATTTATATTTCCTTTTTTTAAATCTCTAATGTGGTTGTTGAAAATTCTTTTTGGAGGTTATGAGAAATATCAGAGGTTTATGAAATTCTATGTCTGGATTGTAATAAAAAAAATATGAGGGTGAAACTTCTTGTAGCCTTAAAAAATGAATTTCATACATGTGTGTGTGTGTGTGTGTGTGTGTGTGTGTGTGTGTGTGTGTGTGTGTGTGTGTTAGGATAGAGTAAACACATATACTGTTCTCAGGAAACTACTAGATCACACTAGCTTATTATTTAAACTGTTTTATGATATGTTAATCCTTGACATGGAAATAAACAACTTAAACTACTCCCTAAAGAACATCCCTACCCCCAATCTTTCCAGTATAAATTAACACTGATAGAAAAAAAATAGAGACTTTTATGAATTAGATGGAAAGTGCATTTTTATTTAAATAACAATAACACTAATGAAACCACAAAAGAAAACTTTGGTTTCAAGATCAAAAGTGCCCACAACTAGAAAATTTTGAGAAGAATCTCACTAAAAAAACATAAAATTTCATAACATAGACTCATTCTAGCATGAATAAAAAAGGGTATTGTACTGTTCCTGATGACATAGGATCTCATAGGCAGTATGTATGTAGTAAAATAATAAAGGGGTTAAATAATAGTTAGTGTGTTATGAATTGTTGTGCTATGGTAGGTTAGAATCACAGTGGGTATAAGTAAGGTTATATTGTATTGTAATATGTTGGTGCAATATTTAGGGGAGGGAATTGTATAATAATAATAATAATAATAATAATAAATAAATAAATGAGATAGTGTGTAAATATTATATACTATGGATCTCATAGGTGGTATGTATGTAGTAAAATAATAAAGGGGTTAAATAATCGTTAGTGTGTTAAATAATAGTTATGGGTGTAATAAATTGTATTATTGTAATGCTAATAATATTATTATAATAAATAAATGAATGAAATACTGCGTAAATATTATATAATGTGGGTCTCATAGGTGGTGTGTGCGTAATGAAATAGAATAATAAAGGGGTTAAGTAATAGTGTGTTTGAGTACGAAGATGATTGTAAGTGAGGAGTAGGGTGTCATCATTGAAAAATTAAAGAAATTGATTAAAGAAGTAGATGGTGGGTTTGAAGGTTGGGATTGTTATTTAATAGTTATATGTTTTTTGTTGATGTGTGGTAAATAGACTATTGTAGAAAAGTTTAGAGTGAATTTGGTAGGTAAGGTGAATGTAGAGTGTTGGGGCCTATTTATAATGCTTGTAAAATGTTAAAATGGTAGAGGTGTGTGGATATATTGTGAGGCAGATGTGATGGTTGGAGGAGGAAAATGGTACTTACGGTGCTTCAGGTTTTATATATATATATATATATATATATACACAAGGTGTTAGGTGGGTTGTGTGTGTGGGTTGAAGTGTGAAAGAAGGTGTTTGTTCTCGTGCCTATATTTTCAAAGGATTTCAGATTTTTTATTTAGTAGGGTATTTTGTGATATATATGTAATGATAGCTAATTTTTCATGGAGGCAAAGGAGGCATTTTTTTGATGTTTTGTTGTAGGCAGGTGCTTGTTTTAGTATCTCCCAGGTGATTGGGGGAGAGATGTTTGTGTCTTTTAATTACCATATGTATGAGGATAACACCTCTTTATCCAGTGATGATGTTTTGTTCCATAGTCACCAAAAGAAATAATGTAACAAATTAATATACACTTGAATTCATTCCGCTTAACCCAATGCACTATGTTCCTGGCCTGACTTAACCTAAAAACACACATCCACATGTGACTAAAATACATACATGTATACGCACATGTCCACTTACATTAACACACTTACAACCACACCTAAACGAAATCCCAACGGTTTTTTGTCTGTATTTTGTTGTATTTTCGATTTTCAATTCATTCTATCTTCTTAACTGCCTGATGAATGTTGTTTTATAAACATCATGAAACCTAAGGTCGCAGAATATTTTCCATGGATTAAATATATATATATATATATATCTAATATATATTTATTTATTATCATTATCATATAATAGCATTATCCTAGATATTGAGCACTCTCCATATTATATTGTCCTTGGTTCGACACATAACCACAAAGTGATTTACTGACGACCAACACTCTTATAATACATATATATAGATATATATATATATATATATATATATATATATGAAGATGAGCTGAAAAGTTCATATGATGATATCATATCTATTGGTGATGACTTTTGAATCAATGGGATCAAAACATTGCAACACCAATGAAAGAAGTGTGTGGATCACAGCGGAGACTATGTTGAAAAATAAACCTTATTTGGTCACATTCCATGAAAATATCTTGGTTAGCCTATGAAATTTTCAAGTAATCGTTTCTTGTAACCTAACAAAAAGGTTACTAAATGTGAAATAATCAAAACAGAGGTTTGAAATGAAATGGAAATCTTTATAACATTAACAAAATACAATACTTGCCAATGGCGTGAAGAAGGTAAACCACTGCTTGTGGTGACTACTTAGTCAACTTTATTGGTATTTGTCATACAACCCACCAACTGGAGGAGAATGGCACATGGCCTTTTTTAAGGTGGGTCCAGGTGCAGGACCATAGCCCAGACATGCTCTGCGACTCCAAAAATGCTTCGGGCCCAGTTGATATTCCCCTAAATAGGCAATAAACCTAGCCCCTACAAGGAGGGACAGCCCCCTGAAGCTCAAGGAAGGTCAGCTGTGTGACATGAATGCTGGGCTTCCTTGGTACGTCGGGCAGCCTCAACAAAGTAACAGCCAACTAAGCTTTATTACCCACCCTCACAATAGTGTCCAATGTATTTATGAGGAATGGGAAATACCCATTAGTGTTACAGGTAGGGTATATAACACCTTCATATATATATATATATATATATATATATATATATATTTAGATGTATTTACCAAACCCTCTGCATGGGCAGGATGTATCTCAAGGTTGATTTTTTAAGTGAAGTTTAGAAGGTTTAAATTTAGAGTTTTCCTTCTTCTAGACCAGTTGTCATAAACATGGTTAAAGAGCACAGTCTGCCCTACTATTTACCCATAGCTTTTTGTTTCAGGCATTCCTCTGCAACTTTGAGCTTTTGTGATGTTCTCTATTTTCTGCTTGTATGACGCTATTTTGAGATCATGTGAATTCCTATAAAAGATCAGTTCTCTTGTCCACGTCGCTACAAATTCTTCAGCGAGTTCACTGATAGGAAGTTATAATTTGTTTAATGTTCCATACAGTGCTGCACTGCTTAGGCTTCTTGAAAAATCAAACCATCTTCACAGATAGTTGCTGATCTTCCTTTCCATCACCATTACTCTTGTCATCACTATCTCATACATCAAAGTGGCCACAATATCCTAGGTAACACTGAATGCTGATATATCCAGGCTTTAAATCACCCAGGCAAACCTGATCTATCAACTTTAGATAATCAAGTGTCAAGGTCACCACTAGATCTCAATAGCATGGAAGTGTCACTCATGCTACTATCAAATATTTTATCCAGGATTTTTACAGTTTTTTTATGTATTGATGGTAATATTGTGCCCACTAACTTGAATCGGAATTTGTCTGTGGCTTTTCTTTTTTAGATTACTAATAATCTTGACTTTGCTGCTTTAAATTCCATCTTTGCCTATTATATAATCTCTTCAAGTCTTTTTAATATCTATCTATTTAGCGACTGAAGATATAGCGACTGAAGATGTAGTGACAGTCAAATCATCCATGTAAGCCCTTACAAGGGGTTGCCATATTCTGGTCTTTGTCATTGGTACTCAGCACTGTTTTTCTGTCAACTTGACTACCTTGAATATGTCTAAAGTAAATAATGTACCTGAAATGGTGCATCCAGTGATGATTCTTCTTTTGAGTTTGTACTATGCTGATGTTTTTGTCCATTAGCAACTCTTATACTGAAATCACTGCAGTGATTCATTAAAATATATTGGGTATATGGCATCTTCACAACACTTCTTCAACCAGTTTTTTTTATATCTACAATTAATTCTCAGTCAGAACATTTTTTTAGATAATTGTTTATGGAAAAGAAGCATAATTTTAATTCAAATCTTTATTTACCCTGTAAAACTTGAGAGTGGTTTGGAACAATACCATAATGTTATTTTTCCAAAAGATTCTTTTAAAAAAAGTGCTCTGATGCAAGCAAGCAGGGCAGTATAATAGAAGTATCAGAGTAATTCTTTTAGGTTTATATATCATCATCATTATCATTATCATCATCATCATCATCATCATCAAGTTGCACTGACAACATAGATTTACCTGATTCTCTCTCTCCATCCATTTCTATTATCCCTTGCTCCTGGCAGGTTTTCCAAACTACATACTATGTCTACACAGAGCTAACATAAATAAGTTCTTGCTGGTCGGTCAATACAGGTACATCCATATGGAAGGGTCCATAGAAGAATGACACACTCTGATCTTAAGCATCATACAATGAGTACAAAGATATTACACTCTGATCCTATGCATCATGCAAAGATATTACACTCTGATCCTAAGCATTGTACAAAGATATTACACTCTGATCCTAGGCATCATACAAAGATATTACACTCTGATCCTAAGCATTGTACAAAGATATTACGCTCTGATCCTAAGGATCGTACAAAGATATTACACTCTGATCCTATGCATCATACAAAGATATTACACTCTGATCCTAAGCATCATACAAAGATATTACACTCTGATCCTAAGCATCATACAAAGATATTACACTCTGATCCTAAGGATCATACAAAGATATTACATTCTGATCCTATGCATCGTACAAAGATATTACACTCTGATCCTAAGGATCGTACAAAGATATTACGCTCTGATCCTAAGGATCGTACAAAGATATTACAGTCTGATCCTAAGCATTGTACAAAGATATTACACTCTGATCCTAAGCATTGTACAAAGATATCATACTCTGATCCTATGCATTGTACAAAGATATTACACTCTGATCCTAAGCATTGTACTAAGATATCACACTCTGATCCTATGCATCATACAAAGATATTACGCTCTGATCCTAAGGATCGTACAAAGATATTACGCTCTGATCCTAAGGATCGTACAAAGATATTACACTCTGATCCTAAGCATCGTACAAAGATATTACGCTCTGATCCTAAGGATCGTACAAAGATATTACACTCTGATCCTATGCATCATACAAAGATATTACACTCTGATCCTAAGCATCATACAAAGATATTACACTCTGATCCTATGCATTGTACAAAGATATCACACTCTGATCCTATGCATTGTACAAAGATATTACACTCTGATCCTATGCATTATACAAAGATATTACACTCTGATCCTAAGTATTGTACAAAGATATTACACTCTGATCCTATGCATTATACAAAGATATTACACTCTGATCCTAAGTATTGTACAAAGATATTACACTCTGATCCTATGCATTATACAAAGATATTACACTCTGATCCTAAGTATTGTACAAAGATATTACGCTCTGATCCTAAGCATCACACAAAGATATTACACTCTGATGCTAAGCATTGTACAAAGATATTACGCTCTGATCCTATGCATTGTACAAAGATATCACACTCTGATCCTATGCATTGTACAAAGATATTACACTCTGATCCTATGCATCATACAAAGATATTACACTCTGATCCTAAGCATTGTACAAAGATATCACACTCTGATCCTATGCATCATACAAAGATATTACGCTCTGATCCTAAGGATCGTACAAAGATATTACACTCTGATGCTAAGCATTGTACAAAGATATCACACTCTGATCCTATGCATTGTACAAAGATATTACACTCTGATGCTAAGCATTGTACAAAGATATCACACTCTGATCCTAAGCATTGTACAAAGATATTACACTCTGATCCTAAGCATTGTACAAAGATATTACACTTTGATCCTAAGCATCATACAAAGATATTACACTCTGATCCTAAGCATCATACAAAGATATTACACTCTGATCCTAAGCATCATACAAAGATATCACACTCTGATGCTAAGCATCATACAAAGATATTACACTCTGATCCTAAGCATCATACAAAGATATTACACTCTGATCCTAAGCATCATACAAAGATATTTCACTCTGATCCTAAGCATTGTACAAAGATATCACACTCTGATCCTATGCATTGTACAAAGATATTACACTCTGATCCTAAGCATTGTACTAAGATATCACACTCTGATCCTATGCATTGTACAAAGATATTACACTCTGATCCTAAGCATCATACAAAGATATTACACTCTGATCCTAAGCATCATACAAAGATATTACACTCTGATCCTATGCATTGTACAAAGATATTATGCTCTGATCCTATGCATTGTACAAAGATATTATGCTCTGATCCTATGCATTGTACAAAGATATCACACTCTGATCCTAAGCATCATACAAAGATATTACACTCTGATCCTAAGCATCATACAAAGATATTACACTCTGATCCTATGCATTGTACAAAGATATTACGCTCTGATCCTATGCATTGTACAAAGATATTATGCTCTGATCCTATGCATTGTACAAAGATATCACACTCTGATCCTAAGCATCATACAAAGATATTACACTCTGATCCTAAGCATTATACAAAGATATTACACTCTGATCCTATGCATTGTACAAAGATATTATGCTTTGATCCTATGCATTGTACAAAGATATCACACTCTGATCCTAAGCATCATACAAAGATATTACACTCTGATTCTAGTCAGTGATGTTGATCTATATGTAAATATTTCAATCATTTTTGATGATCATTAACTCTATGATATTCATTTCTTTTTTTCTATTCATCATCCAATTAATGAAAGTAAATCAGGTTGTAATATTCCAATGTATATCACTTCCTATTTATACAGAAGACCTTATCATTAATTATCTTGTAGTCTATGCATCCATATAAGTAATTAAGGTTTTCTGTTTTCATATTTCACTCTCCTATATACTCTTAACACTTGCAAAAGAGTTTTAACTCTACCATTATTGTATACAAGAGTTTTTTATAAACTCTTTAAGTGATAATAACAGTTTTACTCATTGAAACAACAAGAAGAAAATCTGAAACAAGAAACTGTGACTGTAAATTAACTAGAGTTTGATGCTTTTTCTAATGTGCTTTTGTGTTTGTGTGTGTGTGTGTGTGTGTGTGTGTTAGGGTCTATAAATGATTTGGTTGGATCAATTATATTCATCAATCAGGCTAATTCAGTCCATAAACAGAAAAGATCAATAAGTCTAAAATTACTTGGCATGTGCCAATATACCCATTATAAAGAACAATGAGCTTTAGGCCAACATCAAACATATCACCCCTAAATATTGCAATCTTTTTGTCTCGTCTACAATATTAATATGATTTTTTTATAAATAATCTCATCATCATTTCTAAGCAACAAGTACCTTTTTATGCTTATAAAGATACCATCATCACTAGCATAATTATTACAATACAATCCTAATAATTCCAACAATTATTCTTATTGCTAATATTATTGTTTTTATTATTACCACTGAAAGGGGTGATTTTTGGGTGGGCTTGTACTAAACTTTGTATTCTGATTATGTTATTTTTGAAAATAGTCAACACATTTTCAAGATAGAAGAGCTTTTTCAAAAAATATTTAAATATATATAAGCATAAAAATTAATTTTTGATGATTCATTTCAATCATACAAATACCATATACACATGCAATAGAAAAAAAAAACCCCAAAATAACTGAGTAGCCATCAAAGCCTTCATCAGTTGATGATTCTGGGGTCAAGAATAGTTTTAGGGTCAAAGTATTATTACCAATAAAGAAAGAAATTGCGTTTTCTATGGAAAACTCCTGACTATGTATCTCTTCAACCAATTTACAATCTTGGTATGAGATTTACACTGTTATCGATACAACCAACCAATTTTACCAAGATATTTCAGCATTTTTTCTGACATAATGATTTCATTCTCCCCCAAACATCATGGTTGTGTATCGCATTTTTTTGTGAAGTGGTAGTGACTGCCTATTATTTCCCAGTATATCTTGTATATATATTTTTTCTTATATATTATCTGAAAAAATATGAATGATGTTTATCTAGATAGTAACTAGCTATTTTAAATATTGCTTGAACTGTTTGTGAAACCTTGAAATACCTTGTTATCCAATCAGAGGGACCTTACTATACTGAGTCTATTCAGTTGCTAGTGAGATGTCACTGTGAGTTTGTATACTATGTGATGATTACATTTACTGTGACTGGTTTTCTAAAGACTTCAAATATATAGAGTTTTATGTATCAGAATTAATTATTCAATTGATACTATCATTAAAAATTTAGATTTGTAATACTACTTGTAGTAACATGTTTTTATCTATTTATGATTTAGTGAAATTAAAATGGATTTAAGATGTATATTTGATTGTATGATAATACATAAAATATCAAATTACCCATCATTCATACTTTGTTGGTTTCAATGGATCTGTATAAATATGCACAGCATTTTATAACTTGGTCTTGTAAATTTCCTTCATAAACTATGCTCTGAAATAAGTTTCAAGGAAGGCACAAATAAATTTAATCCTTTTAGACAAATAAATTCATATCAGGTATAAAACTTTAAAATTTGTTCATATTTGGTTGGTTTCTTTGTTTAATGGCAAATCAACATTTGTAGGTTATTTAATGCCAAAGCCATTCTCCTAGAAGAACAGTATACAGTGGTACTATTTAACCCATAGCTGGGAGGATAAGGGGGTTCATACTTTTACTAAGAGTATTTGCCTAAATGTGAGCGTAATTGCGCGACTGGAGTACAAACTTACTTACTACTATTCCACAGTCCATCGCCTTAACCATTACACCATGAGGACACCTCTCTGTTCATATTTGGGATAAAAAAAACAGTTTTTTAATACATAATTGTATCATCTAATTAAAAAGAATTTAAGTTTGGATTAGAATTCATAGTAGAAAAATAATATTTACATATAATATAAATTATGAGGATACATCATTAAATTCTCATCCTGACACAAAGTTATTTGCTGAATAATTTAATCTTCTTTGGACTGTGGAACTTGAACAAACTATTTAAAATAGAGAAATTTGTAGAAATTATTTGGAATAAAGGAATTTGTACAATTTTGGGAGGTAATGGAACTTGCACAAATTTTTGCCAAAATAAAAAGCAATTTTGGTTCATTTTATTATTGATGAATCATAAATGGATCATCCATTTCTATCAATTCTCAAAGTAAAATCAATTTTCACTAAATTCTAAATTAAGAAAGTTTTTCTATTCTAAATACCAGTGATATACTTACTGATATAATTTATATAATTTATATAGTTCTATCATGGCTACAATTAATATATAAAAGTATGCTTAGTATAACAGTAATCAACATAAGAAATATAATTAGTGACCTAAGTTCAAATCCTGGACAAAGCTCTTGATGTTTCATTTCATACAAATACCTTTGGGAAAGGAATGAATAATTTCTCCAACCAGCTATGGATAAATGGTTGGGTAAACTTAATTCTTTAGTCTTGGTAAGGCAACGAGAAGAAGGAAAACTCTGAATTAAAACCAAATTTACTACACTTGAAAATTGACCTTGTGTCACATCCTTTTTGTGACAGAGATGTTGGGTAAATACAATTGATATATTGATTACACTGATATTACTAATATCACTGACAATGATATCATTGATACAATTAGTATATTGATTCTATAGATATAATGATATCATTTATATAATTAAAATTTTGATTCAATGGAGAAAATGATATTATTGATATATCGGTTCTGTAGGCAATATATTTGTTACAATAGTTTCATGACAGTTGAAATTATTGTTACTATCAGGTTATCTTTTGTTCCAACAACAAAAAATGGTTAAATCAACTTTAGATATTCCTACTGCATTTATGACTCAATTTAGAGAAAGTTTTATTTTTTGCTTCTAAAGGATTTTAAAATGAAAAAGGTAAATACTAAGCCATCACAAAATCTAAGAAAAAATGAAGTCAATGAAAATTATAAAGATAAATAACTATGGATGTTAAGAAAAAGATGCCATCAATAAGTTTCCAAACTTTTTTTGTACAGGCATTTAAAATTGTCATAGACTCTTAAAAATTCAGTATCTTATTGCTATACATCTTGAGATGACTGACCAATTTTTAGGATTTCACGTTCAAATCAACAACTACAGCAGCAATTGGAATACACCCTACTAAAGCCTGATTGTCACAGCTGGTGAATATCAAAAATGCAATCTGGACATGAGGACACTTTAGAAGAACGATATGCAATAAAATTCTGTTCTAAACTTTGAAAAAATGCCACAGAAACATATGGAATGCTTCAGACTGCTTTTCAACCATCTTGCATGAATCAAGCATCAGTTTGTGAGTGGCATAAGAGATTCAAGAAAGGCAGGAAGTCTGTGAGGGATGATGAGAGGTGTGGTAGGAGTAAGGAAGTCAATACACCAGAGTTGATTGGCCAAAGGGTTAGGGTTAGGGTTACTATGTTGAGATTTTAAGGGAGTTCAGGAAGAGATTCCTAGGGAAGACGCCAGCACTCTTCAAATTGGGTCAGTGGCATTTCCACCAGGACAATGCACCAGTCCACAACTCCATCCTTGTCATAGACTATTTGAGCAAGATGAGAGGTGTGGGAAGAGTAAAGAAGTCAGAACACCAGAGTTGATTGGCCAAATAAAGAATTTCATGGATAAGGACTGTCGTGTGTCTATAGAGACAATAAGTGCACAGTTTGATGTCAGTGTGAGAACTGTACACACAATTATTCATGAGGAACTGAAGATGCAGAAGATTTGCCCGAAGTTTGTCACAAGGGTGCTCAGAGAAGATCAGAAAGAAAGACGTTGTCATGACAGCAGGGAGATGGTCAAGCTGATCAATTCAGATTCCGCACTCCATCCTTGTCACAGACTATTTGAACAAGGTGGGCATCAAGACAGATGCTCACCCTCCCAATAGTCCAGACCTTGCTCCCTGTGACTTTTGGTTATTCCCTAAGTGCAAGGAAAAACTTAGAGGCTGTTGTTATGAGACAATTGGGGAGATGAAAGAGGCTATGACACTGTCATTGACACACACACAGAAGAGGAATTCCATGGGGCCTTCGAGAAGTTGTTGGAACGATACAACAAGTGCATTGCAGCTGGAGGAGATTACTTCGAAAAGGACTAGAGTTTCATGTCTGTACTATCAATAAAAGTGCCCATACAAAAAAAGTCTGGAAATTTATTTAATGAGCCTTGAATATTATTGAATTAATATATATTTGTTTGTCAAGGTAAACCATTAATCCAGTTACAGAAGATCCAGATTCAGGAAAATCAATAGTTAACCTGTAATAAGCATATTGGCTGAAGTGGTGTGTTTGTAAATATTAATTTAAGTGAACATATAACACCTCAATATTTCTTTTACTGTGAGTAGAGACATTAAGATAAAAGGATACAATATAATCCACACACAGACAGATACACACACACATGTATATAGAAATAATAATAATAATAATAATAATAATAATAATAATAATAATAATAATAATCAATCATCTGCAATACTAGATTAACAGCCTAGTTAGATTTTGTTGCCAAAAGACAGACTAACGAGAAAAGAAGGAATTTCCTCTTTTGCAATCATCACAATACTAGATTAACAGCCTAGTTAGATTTTGTTGCCAAAAGACAGACTAACGAGAAAAGAAAGAATTTCCTCTTTTACAATCATCACAATAGTAGATTAACAGCCTAGTTAGAGTTTGTTGCCAAAAGACAGACTAATGAGAAAAGAAAGAATTTCCTCTTTTGCAATCATCACAATACTAGATTAACAGCCTAGTTATAGTTGCCAAAAGACAGACTAACAAGAAAAGAAATTTCTTCTTTTGCAATCATCACAATACTAGATTAGCAGCCTAGTTAGTGTTTGTTGCCAAAAGACAGACTAACGAGAAAAGAAAGAATTTCCTCTTTTACAATCATCACAATACTAGATTAACAGCCTAGTTAGAGTTTGTTGCCAAAAGACAGACTAACAAGAAAAGAAATTTCTTCTTTTGCAATCATCACAATACTAGATTAACAGCCTAGTTAGAGTTTGTTGCCAAAAGACAGACTAACGAGAAAAGAAAGAATTTCCTCTTTTACAATCATCACGATACTAGATTAACAGCCTAGTTAGAGTTTGTTGCCAAAAGACAGACTAACAAGAAAAGAAATTTCTTCTTTTGCAATCATCACAATACTAGATTAACAGCCTAGTTAGAGTTTGTTGCCAAAACACAGACTAACGAGGAAAGAAGGAATTTCCTCTTTTGCAATCATCACAATACTAGATTAACAGCCTAGTTAGAGTTTGTTGCCAAAACACAGACTAACGAGGAAAGAAGGAATTTCCTCTTTTACAATCATCAAAATACTAGATTAACAGCCTAGTTAGAGTTTGTTGCCAAAACACAGACTAACGAGGAAAGAAGGAATTTCCTCTTTTGCAATCATCACAATACTAGATTAACAGCCTAGTTAGAGTTTGTTGCCAAAAGACAGACTAACGAGAAAAGAAAGAATTTCCTCTTTTACAATCATCAAAATACTAGATTAACAGTCTAGTTAGAGTTTGTTGCCAAAACACAGACTAACGAGGAAAGAAGGAATTTCCTCTTTTGCAATCATCACAATACTAGATTAACAGCCTAGTTAGAGTTTGTTGCCAAAAGACAGACTAACGAGAAAAGAAGGAATTTCCTCTTTTGCAATCATCACAATACTAGATTAACAGCCTAGTTAGAGTTTGTTGCCAAAAGACAGACTAACGAGAAAAGAAAGAATTTCCTCTTTTACAATCATCACAATACTAGATTAACAGCCTAGTTAGAGTTTGTTGCCAAAAGACAGACTAACGAGAAAAGAAAGAATTTCCTCTTTTGCAATCATCACAATACTAGATTAACAGCCTAGTTAGAGTTTGTTGCCAAAAGACAGACTAATGAGAAAAGAAAGAATTTCCTCTTTTGCAATCATCACAATACTAGATTAACAGCCTAGTTAGAGTTTGTTGCCAAAAGACAGACTAACGAGAAAAGAAAGAATTTCCTCTTTTACAATCATCACAATACTAGATTAACAGCCTAGTTAGAGTTTGTTGCCAAAAGACAGACTAACGAGAAAAGAAAGAATTTCCTCTTTTGCAATCATCACAATACTAGATTAACAGCCTAGTTAGAGTTGCCAAAAGACAGACTAACAAGAAAAGAAATTTCTTCTTTTGCAATCATCACAATACTAGATTAGCAGCCTAGTTAGTGTTTGTTGCCAAAAGACAGACTAACGAGAAAAGAAAGAATTTCCTCTTTTACAATCATCACAATACTAGATTAACAGCCTAGTTAGAGTTTGTTGCCAAAAGACAGACTAACGAAGAAAAGAAAGAATTTCCTCTTTTACAATCATCACAATACTAGATTAACAGCCTAGTTAGAGTTTGTTGCCAAAAGACAGACTAACGAGAAAAGAAAGAATTTCCTCTTTTACAATCATCACAATACTAGATTAACAGCCTAGTTAGAGTTTGTTGCCAAAAGACAGACTAACGAGAAAAGAAAGAATTTCCTCTTTTACAATCATCAAAATACTAGATTAACAGCCTAGTTAGAGTTTGTTGCCAAAAGACAGACTAACGAGAAAAGAAGGAATTTCCTCTTTTGCAATCATCACAATACTAGATTAACAGCCTAGTTAGAGTTTGTTGCCAAAAGACAGACTAACGAGAAAAGAAAGAATTTCCTCTTTTACAATCATCAAAATACTAGATTAACAGCCTAGTTAGAGTTTGTTGCCAAAAGACAGACTAACGAGAAAAGAAAGAATTTCCTCTTTTACAATCATCAAAATACTAGATTAACAGCCTAGTTAGAGTTTGTTGCCAAAAGACAGACTAACGAGAAAAGAAGGAATTTCCTCTTTTGCAATCATCACAATACTAGATTAACAGCCTAGTTAGAGTTTGTTGCCAAAAGACAGACTAACGAGAAAAGAAAGAATTTCCTCTTTTACAATCATCAAAATACTAGATTAACAGCCTAGTTAGAGTTTGTTGCCAAAACACAGACTAACGAGGAAAGAAAGAATTTCCTCTTTTACAATCATCACAATACTAGATTAACAGCCTAGTTAGAGTTTGTTGCCAAAAGACAGACTAACGAGAAAAGAAAGAATTTCCTCTTTTACAATCATCAAAATACTAGATTAACAGCCTAGTTAGAGTTTGTTGCCAAAAGACAGACTAACGAGAAAAGAAGGAATTTCCTCTTTTGCAATCATCACAATACTAGATTAACAGCCTAGTTAGAGTTTGTTGCCAAAAGACAGACTAACGAGAAAAGAAAGAATTTCCTCTTTTACAATCATCAAAATACTAGATTAACAGCCTAGTTAGATTTTTTTGCCAAAAGACAGACTAACGAGAAAAGAAGGAATTTCCTCTTTTACAATCATCAAAATACTAGATTAACAGCCTAGTTAGAGTTTGTTGCCAAAAGACAGACTAACGAAGAAAAGAAAGAATTTCCTCTTTTACAATCATCAAAATACTAGATTAACAGCCTAGTTAGAGTTTGTTGCCAAAAGACAGACTAACGAGAAAAGAAGGAATTTCCTCTTTTGCAATCATCACAATACTAGATTAACAGCCTAGTTAGAGTTTGTTGCCAAAAGACAGACTAACGAGAAAAGAAAGAATTTCCTCTTTTACAATCATCAAAATACTAGATTAACAGCCTAGTTAGAGTTTGTTGCCAAAAGACAGACTAACGAGGAAAGAAAGAATTTCCTCTTTTACAATCATCACAATACTAGATTAACAGCCTAGTTAGAGTTTGTTGCCAAAAGACAGACTAACGAGAAAAGAAAGAATTTCCTCTTTTACAATCATCAAAATACTAGATTAACAGCCTAGTTAGAGTTTGTTGCCAAAAGACAGACTAACGAGAAAAGAAGGAATTTCCTCTTTTGCAATCATCACAATACTAGATTAACAGCCTAGTTAGAGTTTGTTGCCAAAAGACAGACTAACGAGAAAAGAAAGAATTTCCTCTTTTACAATCATCAAAATACTAGATTAACAGCCTAGTTAGATTTTTTTGCCAAAAGACAGACTAACGAGAAAAGAAGGAATTTCCTCTTTTACAATCATCACAATACTAGATTAACAGCCTAGTTAGAGTTTGTTGCCAAAAGACAGACTAACGAAGAAAAGAAAGAATTTCCTCTTTTACAATCATCACAATACTAGATTAACAGCCTAGTTAGAGTTTGTTGCCAAAAGACAGACTAACAAGAAAAGAAATTTCTTCTTTTGCAATCATCACAATACTAGATTAACAGCCTAGTTAGAGTTTGTTGCCAAAAGACAGACTAACGAGAAAAGAAAGAATTTCCTCTTTTACAATCATCAAAATACTAGATTAACAGCCTAGTTAGAGTTTGTTGCCAAAACACAGACTAACGAGGAAAGAAAGAATTTCCTCTTTTACAATCATCACAATACTAGATTAACAGCCTAGTTAGAGTTTTTTGCCAAAAGACAGACTAACGAGAAAAGAAGGAATTTCCTCTTTTGCAATCATCACAATACTAGATTAACAGCCTAGTTAGAGTTTGTTGCCAAAACACAGACTAACGAGAAAAGAAAGAATTTCCTCTTTTGCAATCATCACAATACTAGATTAACAGCCTAGTTAGAGTTTGTTGCCAAAACACAGACTAACGAGGAAAGAAAGAATTTCCTCTT
The DNA here is from genome assembly GCA_963585895.1 of Sepioteuthis lessoniana. Lineage (NCBI taxonomy): Eukaryota > Metazoa > Mollusca > Cephalopoda > Myopsida > Loliginidae > Sepioteuthis > Sepioteuthis lessoniana. Next base: position 10,669 of record CAUZXS010002499.1, on the reverse strand, counting down.
TTACAATCATCACAATACTAGATTAACAGCCTAGTTAGAGTTTGTTGCCAAAAGACAGACTAACGAGGAAAGAAAGAATTTCCTCTTTTGCAATCATCACAATACTAGATTAACAGCCTAGTTAGAGTTTGTTGCCAAAAGACAGACTAACGAGAAAAGAAAGAATTTCCTCTTTTACAATCATCAAAATACTAGATTAACAGCCTAGTTAGAGTTTGTTGCCAAAACACAGACTAACGAGGAAAGAAAGAATTTCCTCTTTTACAATCATCACAATACTAGATTAACAGCCTAGTTAGAGTTTGTTGCCAAAAGACAGACTAACGAGAAAAGAAAGAATTTCCTCTTTTACAATCATCAAAATACTAGATTAACAGCCTAGTTAGAGTTTGTTGCCAAAAGACAGACTAACGAGAAAAGAAAGAATTTCCTCTTTTACAATCATCAAAATACTAGATTAACAGCCTAGTTAGAGTTTGTTGCCAAAAGACAGACTAAAAAGAAAAGAAAGAATTTCCTCTTTTGCAATCATCACAATACTAGATTAACAGCCTAGTTAGAGTTTGTTGCCAAAACACAGACTAACGAGGAAAGAAAGAATTTCCTCTTTTGCAATCATCACAATACTAGATTAACAGCCTAGTTAGAGTTTGTTGCCAAAACACAGACTAACGAGGAAAGAAGGAATTTCCTCTTTTGCAATCATCACAATACTAGATTAACAGCCTAGTTAGAGTTTGTTGCCAAAACACAGACTAACGAGGAAAGAAGGAATTTCCTCTTTTGCAATCATCACAATACTAGATTAACAGCCTAGTTAGAGTTTGTTGCCAAAAGACAGACTAACGAGGAAAGAAGGAATTTCCTCTTTTGCAATCATCACAATACTAGATTAACAGCCTAGTTAGAGTTTGTTGCCAAAAGACAGACTAACGAGAAAAGAAAGAATTTCCTCTTTTACAATCATCACAATACTAGATTAACAGCCTAGTTAGAGTTTGTTGCCAAAAGACAGACTAACGAGAAAAGAAAGAATTTCCTCTTTTGCAATCATCACAATACTAGATTAACAGCCTAGTTATAGTTGCCAAAAGACAGACTAACAAGAAAAGAAATTTCTTCTTTTGCAATCATCACAATACTAGATTAGCAGCCTAGTTAGTGTTTGTTGCCAAAAGACAGACTAACGAGAAAAGAAGGAATTTCCTCTTTTGCAATCATCACAATACTAGATTAACAGCCTAGTTAGAGTTTGTTGCCAAAAGACAGACTAATGAGAAAAGAAAGAATTTCCTCTTTTGCAATCATCAAAATTGATAATTTCACTCCTTGTAAAAATTAACTGAGACTCTAGGGTCTTTATTCTACAAGTTGTTTGGACTAGTATCATATTCCTTGTTGTTTTTATCATTCATTAACATTTTCAACCAGAGGAATATTATTCTCTTGCTATCAGCTAGCTATTCATATCTTTAACTGAACTGTTATGTTGTGTGATGAAAGAGCCTTTTAAATTAATCCTTAACATTTCATAGATAATTATAGATCAGTGTGTCAATGGTATTTATGAATAAACTGCTACCATCTACATGTTTCTTTTACAGCAAAATTTTGGACTTCCTATAAGAGAAAATATCAAAGAAGGATAATTCATATACCTGATCAAAGCTGAGGAATCAATTTGAGTGATCAAGGTAGTAAGGCTGATTGATTGATTGATTTTAATGGAATGTCAAACCATCAAGGGTTATTTTATGCCAAGAGATTAGGGAATTGTGTCCATTGTACGTTTTTTGTGTTGTTGTTTCTTAAGAGTTTTATTTTTTTTTTTTTGCACACAATCCTATCAAATACAAATAATCCTTAAACAAATCTATTTGACCCATAGAAGGGTCTCTTAACAGTTACTAGTTAGAGTGGACCTGGGAGTGATGGCAATGAAGGGGTACTTTACATTTCACTGATCTCCAGAACTGGAGCCATCAGATTCAGTTAAGTGCTTGGACACCCTTTTTATTGGTTAGGTAGAGAGCTTACTCTTCTGAAGAGGATATAGTCAGTAAGTACTAAGTCAAGGTCACAGGAAGAATGATAATATTAGTCTAAATAGTTTATAATCATTCATTTTCAGTGGCATAAATTTTTCTTCATTAAGTTTTTTTAAATTGTTTAAAGAAACTTACGTGCATATTTTACATTTCATTGGATTGTGAATTCTGACAGCAGAAGCCTAAAAATAAAATTAAAAACAACATAATGAAAATAGAAAACATTGTATTTGATTTAAGAAACTGGTTAAACATATATTTCAGATCTTGTGTGTGAAGTTGAGGCATCTGATAGGTTAATGTATATTTAAACTCTGTAGACTACCAGTAAATCTACCAACCATAACTCCTTATACTTTAATATCAAATGTAAGGGTGAGGGAGGGTATTTGTCATGAAATACAAAAACTGAAAGGCATATATTTTATCTCATAATTTGAAATAAAAATGAAAGAAGAAATACAGCTTGTAAAATCAATAATAAACAAACATATTTAATAAATGAACATCTTTGATATTTTACAAACTAAAATAATTCAGCAAAAACATAAATTATATAATTATTATAACAAAAATTTTAAATACATTTATAAATATTTTTACCCAGTAAAATATTCATATCAGTATCCTCATCTTTATTGTGTTGATCACTACCAGTAATCTCTATAGGTTTTTTAATGTCTGTAGTTCTGTTAAATGGTACATTAGCTGTATCTATTATTTGATGGGTAAGGAATGTTATATTAAGCGTATGGTTGTGTTGCGGAGGCCAAATAAATATACCAGTCCCCGCAAACTTTTGAAATATAAGTGATTGACAACGGACTAGGCAAGAATGACAAAACAAGGGTGTTGCTTCGAAAGGCCAAACTTTATTATGGTGAATCGTAAATTGAAAAAGTGTACGGGGAACAATCACAGCAGCCAGATGGTGATCATTGGAACAGGATCTAGTCGCTGGAGCAGGTCTGGACAGCTGGTACAAGACTGGTTTTCATTGGATAGGAGGTTGCTGGTTTAGGACTGGTAGTTGCTGGTGTCTACTGGTGCAGGAACGTGGTCGCTGGTTTAGGACTGGTGTCTGCTGGTGCAGGAAAGTGGACACTAGTGTCTGCTGGAGCAGGAAGGTGATCGCTGGTTCAGGACTGGTAGTCACTGGTGCAGAACTGGTGGCTGCTGGTATCTGCTGGTGCAGGAAAGTGGTCATTGATTCAGAACAGGTAGTTGCTGGTGCAGAACTGGTAAACGCTGCTGCAGGAAAGTCGCCGGTGCAGGGCTGGTAGCTGCTGGTGCAGGGAACTGGCCGCCAGTGCAAGAGTGGTAGTTGCTGCAGCAGTGAAGTGGTCGCTGGTGCAGGAGGGATAGTTGCTGGTGCCATCTTAAAGAGTATTAGACTTTTTTGATAAGTCCTGAAAAGTGCTGTTAGATTGAGAGGCTGGTAGTTGTGTCTGCTGCATTGTGCCATCTCAGGAGGTGTTTGGAAAGACTTTCTGAGTAGCCCTGAAAAGGCATTTTAAGCTGAGGGGCTGGCAATCTTCCTGTGTCATCTGCGGCTGGAATCAGGACGTGTTTTAGGGGAAGCCTTGAGCAGTCCTCATGGGCAGCTGCTGCTGATTAGGCTTCAGTCGTGGAACGACCAGGGAAGAATCTGGCTTCTCCCACACTCTTGGCTGGCGTCCAGCCCAACTGACTTCACCCGGTTTGATACTGCTGCTTTTATAGCTACCCTGTGTCACTATGCTATGTGGTCTATGTTGGAGGACCTTGCTTATTATTACTATATAATAGTGAGAAACTTCATTCTAAATCGACCATGTGTTTTTAAATACTACCTATTTTGTCCATTAGTTCAGGACTATCCTTAGAAAGACAAGCTGAATTTAATATTTAAAAAAAACGTTCTGGGTGGAGCAATTACGAATCGTTCCTAAATACTGTAGGCTGACAACATCAGTGATGCCCATCTTGCTCAAATAGTCTGTGACAAGGATAGAGTTGTGGACTGGTGCATTGTCCTGGTGAAAATGCCACTGACCCAATTTGAAGAGTGCTGGCCTCTTCCGACGGAATCTCTTCCTGAACTCCCTTAAAATCTCAACATAGTAACCCTAACCCTAACCCTTTGGCCAATCAACTCTGGTGTATTGACTTCCTTACTCCTTCCACACCTCTCATCATCCCTCACAGACTGCCTGTCTTCCTTGAATCTCTTATGCCACTCAAAAACTGATGCTCGACTCATGCAAGATGGTTGAAAAGCAGTCTGAAGCATTCCATATGTTTCTGTGGCATTTTTTCCAAGTTTAAAACACAGAATTTTATGGCATATCGTTCTTCTAAAGTGTCAGATTGCATTTTTGAAATTCGCCAGCTGTGACAATCAGGCTTTAGTAGAGTGTATTCCAATTGCTGCTGTAGCTGTTCATTTAAACCTGAAATCATAAAAATTGGTCAGTGATCTCATAAGATGTATAGCAAAAACATACTGAATTTTTAAGAGTCTATACCAATTTTAAATGCCCACATGAAAAAGTCTAGAAACTTATTGTATGCTCCTCGTAGGTTGGGTGGTGATTCTATCAAAAGTCGTGGTGTGGAGTTTAAGACTGGTGTTGTGTGAAGTTGAATGTTGTAGGTGACCAGCTGATGTCTAGCATCTGGTTGTGTGTTCTTCTCACTGGACCTTGAAGAAATCTTGTTTTTTATAGTTCTCCCTTCCTCAAATTGAATCGACTTTGGTCTTTCTTTATTTTTTACTGTAACGGTCAATTACTTTTAATTTTTTTTTTATATTATAAATTCTATCAACATTTCATCGTGCGCAGAACCTATGTGCAAAGATGAATTTTTTTCATTTTGAAAAAACCTCGGCCCTGGCAATATCTGGTGAGTGCTCTCCTGTCCCATTAATTAGAATTGTCATTATTTTGTTTTTATAATAAATCAGAAGAGATCTCTATGATTTAAAGATTCAAACAATTAATATCAAATTAATATGGTTGACAGTGTAAGGTCAGTTGAAAACTTGGCTTTCATTGGAGAAATTAAAGTCAGGTGACTAAAATTCTAGAAGTGAGATTGTAACTTTAACTCAGCCAAGAAACTACAGAAGCAGTTTTTTATTTCCATATGTGATCTCACTGATTCCCAACTTTTGTACAGGGTTTATATAATGTAAGTGTGAAAAGTTGTTGATGCTTATAAAGTATGTGTATACATGTAAATTGTCTTTTACATTCACCAGTAAGAACTTGAAACAGTATGGGGTCATGATAAAAGATTGCAAGGTAAGAAGCAACCAAAGCCAAGAAGAAAAAATGACAACCAGTAGTGACAATTGACAGAAAAAAGAAGATGACTGACAACAATTTTAAAGTGGAGTATAATCATTAATCTGAAAATTATTTGAACTAGTATCATCATTTATTTTTGTTTTGATTTTAGCTGGTAAGCTTTTTTTTAATTTGGCAATCTTCAGTAGATTTTTTTTATCAATTACAATTTACACATCAGAATAATTGGTACCTTTCTCAAGTGTACATTGAAATTGAAAAAAAAAAAACATACGGAAGATTACAAAATGTAACAAATACAGAAACATAGCCTTTTTTATCAATTACAATTTACACATCAGAATAATTGGTACCTTTCTCAAGTGTACATTGAAATTGAAAAAAAAAACATACAGAAGATTACAAAATGTAACAAATACAGAAACATAGCCTAAACGTTTATGGTGATCAAAATAACAAAAGTAATGATAATCATTAAAATAATTCATCAAACATAAAATAATATTAACTAATGTTTTAATATTTATTCCTTTTATTACATTTGTTTAAAGATGTGTATTTAGAAAATGAAAGATTTTTAAAAATTTCTAATCCTACCTCATCCATTGTGTTTAACAGATTCTTCATTCTGATTTTTGCTAAAAGACTTGCAGGAGCTTCAAATTTTGATTCAAGAAGTTTTTCTTGTTTAGTTTCAGACCTATGCACTGATAATCTTTTAGAAATTGATTTTGGATCTGAAAAGAAGTAAGTGATATTAATAAAATATTGGTTAACAACAAGGATTTTATTTCAGGACTGCTTTCATCCAATCTATATGGAGATAATGTTGTGGGGATGATGGCAATAAACATGGAAATATTAAGAAAATCAAGGAGACTTAATTGTTAATCAAATATTCTTTAACTACAAGGATGTTTTTCAAAGCTGCTTTCATCTTTTTGATACATAGATAATGTTGTGGGGATGATGGCAATAAACATGGAAATATTAAGAAAATCAACAAGACTTGATTGTTTCTTGATGAAATATTCATTAACTACAAGGATGCTTTTCACAGCTGCTTTCATCTTTTTGATACATAGATAATGTTGTGGGGATGATGGCAATAAACATGGAAATATTAAGAAAATTAACAACACTTGATTGTTAATGAAATATTCATTAACTACAAGGATGTTTTTCAAAGCTGCTTTCATCTTTTTGATACATAGATAATGTTGTGGGGATGATGGCAATAAAGATGGAAATATTAAGAAAATTAACAACACTTGATTGTTAATGAAATATTCATTAACTACAAGGATGTTTTTCAAAGCTGCTTTCATCTTTTTGATACATAGATAATGTTGTGGGGATGATGGCAATAAAGATGGAAATATTAAGAAAATCAAGGTGACTTAATTGTTAATGAAATATTCATTAACTACAAGGATGCTTTTCACAGCTGCTTTCATCTTTTTGATACATAGATAATGTTGTGGGGATGATGGCAATAAACATGGAAATATTAAGAAAATCAACAAGACTTGATTGTTAATCAAATATTCATTAACTACAAGGATGTTTTTCACAGCTGCTTTCAACTTTTTGATCCATAGATAATGTTGTGGGGATGATGGCAATAAACATGGAAATATTAAGGAAATCAAGGAGACTTGATTGTTTCTTGATGAAATATTGTTCAACTACAAACAAATATATTCAATGAATAAAAATTTTCTAATTGTATAATTATTTTGGTTTTTTTCTTAAAAACAAATAGAATTTGACAACCATTGATTTTCCCAACAATATGCTATTCTACTACAAATATGTTGTGCAACATAGAATGTTACTTACCATATTTAATACCATTTTGCTCATATAATTTTTTGTGATCTTGAATTCGTTGAAGACATTTTTGGATAAAATTCTCCTTTGCTTCCTGTTCTTGTTTTGAAATTTTCTGAAATGATAAATTGAATTTATTAAGCAAATGAATATTGATAATTAATTCTATGCAATTATTAAACTTCTATCATTGGTATTCTTGTTATAAGGGTTAATTTGGCAATGACTTGTTTTTATAATAAATTTTTGTCTTTCACCAGCTAAGTAAAAAAAAAATGCTTCTGAAGTCTCCTCCAAATATTTATAAACTCACAGATGTATTTTTTTTTCATGTGTGAAAGCATGTGCGCTCATCAGCCGCCAACAAGGGCGATAACACAGTTTCGGTAGCTCAAGGTGGTACTGCCACTCCTGGCGCTACCAAGCAGCTTTTGCTACTGGACAGGGTATTAAAAGAATTATATAAATATACGCCAGAGCAATCAATAGCAGAGACTACATTGGACGTTCATCTTCATTCTTAGTGTGCAGTTTGTGATTTAAAAAAAAAACACGTTTACTTCCAGCCGTTGATGTTATTACACGTTTACAGTAACCATTTCTAACGTAATCACACGGGAAAGGTGTATTTCCTTCATGCTGAAAACTTCTCACTTTCGACCAAATCCAAGTTGATGCATATTGCACCGTGGTCTGAAGACGATTTGAGGCAACTTTCAAACTGCAGCCAGTGATTCCTATTTTTGAAAGAAACAAAATGACTGAGTGTCCGAGAAAACCATGACAAATAACCTCAATAGGAATCACATGGCATATCCAACCTTTTTCTATGCAGTCGGCACACAGTGTCTCATATTGTTTTTTCTTCCGCTCGTGTGCTTCTCTCGGTTTTCTTCCCAGTGGACAGTCAATTCTATGAGGAGGACAGTCATCTTTGAATCGGACCATGCTACAATGTCTGGCCGCTTTTCTGTTTGAATAACGTGAACTGGAAATTGTAGAGATGTCTTGAGATCCGCTGAAACTTTCCCAATATGAAGCTCCGTTCAGTAGCTTCATATTGGGATTTTTTTGTTTCCTCATAGGACATTCACCTTCCTTGAGAAACTGAATTATGGGTTGCTTGACTGTAATTGGTTGCTGGTTTGATGTCTCACATTGTGCTTTTAATAATTCTATGACCACCTCTAACACCATGTTATGTCGCCATGTGTACATCTGAAGTGATTGTGGACATGCAGATAGTACATGGTTCAAGGTACCCCGATCACTTTTACACAACAAGCACAGGTCCGAACTTGTATATCCTCATAATTTTAGGTTGGTCGCATTTGGTAAGAGATCATATGTAGAGTGGAGAAGGAATGATATCACCAGTGGTTCCATTGCAATTAAAGATTTCCATGATAATTTAATTGGTTCAATATCATTCCATTTTGTCCAAGCTCATTGTTTGGCCTGAGTAACAGCACTGGCTTTTCTTTGCTCCTCTTCAGACATCCTGATTTCTTCGCTCACCATGTCTCTTTTTCCCTTTGGGCCCATTTTGGAGAATACCTTGTTGCTCGTGCTACCCAGCCCAGCTTGATTGATTTGAGTGACGCCTATGATGTCTTTGATTTGTAGGCTGCATTCCACCCCTGGGAGTCCTTAACGGCCGACCACTTCCTACCTGATTTTATTTCTGGATATGCCTTCCGAATGATCTTGTCGGCCGAGTCCTTCATCATCATGTGAAGGTGTACTTTCCCAATTTTGAATTCTTCTACCAGTGAAGATATTGGAAGCTGTAGGTTTCCAGAATTGGTATATAAACCCACTTTCAAAAAACAAGGAGGAACTCCCAGCCACTTACGCAGGTATTTGTTGCTATACTGTTGAATCTGTTCAACACAAGATATCACAATCTCGTACATCTGTAAGGGCCACAAAAGACGGGGTAGCAGACCATGTTGATAACACCAAGCCTTCATCTTTCCGGGTAGACAAGTTTAATCAATTAATTTAAGCCCCTTCAAGGCTACATTTTGAACCTCTGTATCCCTATGACGATCAGTCAGTGGGATTGAATAAAGACGTCTGAGACTCTTTACCAGCTTCTCCCTGACTGTTGGAATCTTATCACCCCCAATTTTGAAATGGATCTCCCAAACAGATCCTCCGACTCTGATAGGCTTCGCCTTCATTCTCACCCATGTGAAAAGGTTATAATACCTTTGTAGTAAACCACCAGCAGCAATTTGGGATGGGATAAGAATAGTGATGTCATCCATAAAAGCTCTGGATGGAGGAAGAGTCAGATGTTCATTTATCATCACTCCTTTCGACATATTTGCTGCACCTCATAAAATGAGTTCCATGGCCAGAACAAAAAGAAGTGGGGAAATCACACAGCCCATCATGATGCTGATCTCAAGTGCCTGCCACTTGGTGGTATAGTCTTTCACGGTAAATTTCATGAAAGCTGAATAGAAGTATTTCATTATGATTTCCTCAACCTTGCCTTGCTAGGGAAGTTGAAAAATTTGAGGGCCATTTGGATTAAGTGGTGCAGAACTGAACCATATGCATTGACAAGATCAAGCCAGATCACATGTAATTCTGTTTTGTCCCTTCTAGCTGAGAGTATTGAGTTCCATATCATTTGTGAATGTTCCAGGCATCCGGGGAAGCCAGGTATCCCAGCCTTCTGGACAGATGTGTTTATATAATGATCGCTCATCAGAAAGGTTGTCATATGATGAGCAAGAACTCAAAAAAATATTTTCCCTTCTACATTTAGGAGGGATATTGGGCGAAAATTTGTGATACCTTTTGACTACATTTCCTTTGGTATCCAAATACCATCAGCCAGATACCATTCCTGTGGTGCAATAGCCTTCTTCCAAGCCTGCTGAAGGAGGACAGTGAGTTTCCTGAGAACATGTGGGCAGTTTTTATATAACTTGTATGATATCCCATTCATGCCCAGGGCACTACCTGCACGGGCCTTATGGATGAAATATAATATTTGCAATTTATATTCATAATAATTAGTTTTCATTTCACATTGTTACATAAATACACACACACACACACACACACACACACACACACACACACACACACACACACACACACATATATATATATATATATATATACACACAAACATATATTTGATGATGAAGACTGCCATATGATAAGCATCTTGACAGATTATAGCCATTTTTATCACCAAAATTACAACTCAAACATCCCATTTAATAACTAATTCAACTTGTGAAAGATATACACAATGTATAAGATGATAAGGTTGTAAGACATCTGTATGTTGTCGGATTATAGTGATGACATATGTTTGTACAACACTTATGTTACTGTCTTGGTCTATATACCAACAGCTCAGTGAGAAGCATAGCAAGATAACTAGTGACTATGCAAACTGCAGGTTTTATTTCAGACTAAGTTCTTCTTTTAGATTTTTCCCATTAAAGAATAACTACAATTCAACAG